>JAEMPF020006636.1:2150-13637 GCA_022496165.2 Catalaphyllia jardinei | reverse complement strand
AGGTGTATTAATTTCATCCTTCTGAATAGCTGATGCCTAAGTTGGATTGTCATGTTGATCCTTAGGTTTAAGGCTATGAAGGGGCTACAGGCTTTCCCATCTCACGCTTGAAAGGATCCCGGGCCTACTCACTATCTTAAATAACTGCGCTACCAGCGTGGTTGTCCTGATAGTGTGGTGGTCATCGCACCTTCTGGTATGAAGGGTGAAGGGCGGGTTCAAATCCCACTAAGGGCAATTCTTTCTTCTTTTTCATTCAAAATAATAAATTATTCAGTTTACGGGATGGGTTTCACCTCTTCATTCATTGTTGTTATAATTATATTAAAGCGGCGGTGTCACGGGGATTTTGCAGTTTTAGGTCAATTCTGTGCTAAAATCATTACTTTGAGGCTTTTCTCATAAACAAAATGCTTCTGTAAAGCTACAACGAAGATATCAAGTGAATTTTATCAGAGAGGGCTAACCATAAGAAAAATTTATTGACGACTTTTTGAAGACGTAGCATCAAATCTTGAAAAGATTTGCCATTTTTTTCAAGTTTCAATCCATTTCCATCGTTGCCATCTGTAGCGACAGGCGACGGGAAACAGTTTCAGTAGCTTCAAATAGTCTTTAATAACAAAACTAGACCATTACTATTTTTTGGAATTCAATTGATGCGAAGACACCTTCTAGTTCTTTATCACGTTACCAAATAGGGTGACACTGCCCCTTTAATATACATATCTATATAGCTTAAGTTTGTAAAAGGCTATTTGTTGTTCCTTCAACTGCTACTATTGTCTTTGCTGACACATCTTTAGTTGTAATCACGTCATTACATTATGTTTGATCAGTATCCACGTTGATTGACCAGTTGTATCCTAGCGAGTATTAACTTACAAGAGCCTTTTTTTGTTGTTTTGCTCTTAGTTCGAGCCACAACCCCAATCACAATGGTACAATAACTTCGCAACATAAATCACAAGTACTCCTGTTTTCTCGTGCCATCCTGTTTCTTATATTGTTTGATTCATCGCTTTAATTCCTTCCATAAACTTTCTGATTAAGTTTACTTGGTTTCTCTGTAATTTATTCAATGTGCATCCGCATGTTTCAAGCTCCTGGGGTTAAGGTGCTCTTATGCTAGGCTACAAGTTGCTTCGATCCCATTTACATCCTTTTTTTATCACCTCTAGATCTCTCAGAATGCAGTCAATATTCAAACTGAACAGCCATGTGGAAACATTCACATGTATTCCTATCTGTGCTGGCTGCTAATCAATTCATGTGCTAGTTAACATGCAAATTGATAACATCACAAGTGCTTCAATGACTGCTCATCGAAAACATTTTAATTTACAACAGAGAAACGGCAGGGATGTATCTACTGTAAGAAACTAGTTACCTTCATAAGATGACAATGTTTGAACATGTACACTCTGCATTTTAAGTCAATCCAAATCAAATACTAGGTTTTCAAAGCAACATGTATTTTTTGATAGTTTTTTTGTTTGTTTTTTTGTTTGTTTGTTTATTTTTTTTATTCAAACATATTAGCCATTGTTTGCCCCTAAAGCACCTAGGCTTTGGTGTATCAAGGGGGCTCACAATATTAGTTAACCTAAAGTAGTTTTTGGCAATGTCATACCCAGATTCTCCTTGACCAGAGGTGGAGTAATAAGTCACCCTGGAAAGAGTGCATACCTACATATAAGTGAATCACAAAGCGACTATGAAATAAAAGGGTGGACCCGAAATTAATTTCCAAATTGACACCGGACCAACGTGTGATGTACTCAAGCTAAGCTCCATTAGAGGAATGAAGTATGCAAATAAGATCACGCTCACAAATCAAGTCCTCAAAATGTACAATGCCTCTACGCTCAGGCCACTTGGAAAGTGCAAGGTTCAGCTGACGAATTCCAGGGATAAAAGGAAGTACAAAGTTAACTTTACCATTGTAGAGGATGAACACTGTGTCAGTCTAATCAAGAGTAAAACCCTCCAGCAAATGCAGTTAATTACAAACAGAGATGAGAAGATCAAGCCATCTCCCGGACCTGCAGAGTGCGCTTCTACAGCAAATGGGGATGTGAACCTCACATTAGCAGCCGCCAGTTCGAAGGACTTACCTTAGAACAAGTGTGCTCCCAGTACGAAGATGTTTTTGATGGCCTTGGCAATCTTGGAACTCCACTGCGACTTGAAGTTGACGAAACGGTTAAACCTGTCCAACAGCTGTTAAGAAGAGTGCCCGAAGCTTTACGAACCCAGCTTAAAGAGTATTTTAATGATCTGGAAGCTAGAGGTATTATCGAGAAAGTCGAGAGGCCGACTGAATGGGTAAATTCTGTGGTGATCACAAGGAAGGCTAACGGTAATCTTCGCCTTTGCCTGGACCCTAAGCCTTTGAACAAAGCATTACAGAGATGCCACTTCCCTATGCCAGTCATTGAAGAGTTGGGCAAGGCCAAAATCTTTACCAAAGTTGACTGTAAGGATGGTTATTGGCAAATAAAGCTTACAGAAGAGAGTTCACTTCTTACGACCTTAATGCCCTTTGGCAGATACAAATGGAATTGTATGCCCTTTTGGGATTTCACCCGCTAGTGAAATATTTCAGCTCCGTTTACATGAAGCTGTGGAAGGCCTTGACAGGGTACAATAGCAGATGACATCCTTGTAGCAGGAACTGGAGACAATATGAAGGATGCATTACCAGATCATGAACCTCAAAATTAAGAAGCTGTTGGGGCAATGTCAAGAACGTAACATTAAGCTAAACAAGCAAAAAGTTGCTTTTAAGCAAACAGAAGTACCCTACATTGGTCATCTCCTGACCTCAGAGGGAGTAAAGGCAGATCCGTCCAAGGTTGAAGCAGTAATAAGGATGGAGAGGCCGACTGATGTAACTGGTATTCAGCGGATTATGGGCACCGTGGGCTACCTGGCAAAGTTCCTGCCAAGATTATCCGAGGTCTCACAGCCTCTCAGACAGCTCACCAATAAGGGAATGGGATTCTTATGGGATGAGATCCATGATAGAGCATTCACTAGGATCAAAGAGATGGTGAAAGCCCTGCCACTGCTCAAGTACTATGAGCATGAGAAAGACAGTGTGATGCAAGCGAAAGAGGCTTGGGAGCTGCATTACTTCAAGATGGAAGGCCGCTGGCATACGCAAGCAGAGCCCTGACTACAGCTAAGAGGAACTACGCCCAAACAGAAAAAGAGCTCCTTGCAATTGTGTTTTCAACAGAGAGGTTTCACCAGTATACGTATGGGAGATCAGTCATTGTCGAGTCAGACCATAAGCCGTTAGAAACAATTCTTGCTAAGCCACTTGTCTCTGCTCCAAAGAGATTACAGAGGATGATCTTGAGGCTGCAATGTTATGATCTGGACGTGCGATACAAGAAAGGAAGTGAGCTTAATCTCGCAGACACCCGAGCCGGCACTAACCCAAGTTGGAAGGAGCAACCCAAGATCAGAGAGAACATGTCCTGTTCACACGATCTGCTTTCGAGTAGGGACTGGAGGTCGAGCAAGATGTTCAAGAAATAAGCCATTTGCTGGTGAGCGAGCACAAAGCAGAAATGTTCCGCATAGAGACTAAGAACGATGAAGTGTTGCAAGCTGTGAAAGCCATAGTGCAGTCGGGGTGGCCAGCAAAAAGGAGAGGGCTACCGCCAACAGTGGCGATATACTACGACATCCGTGATGAATTAGTAATTCAAGATGGTCTACTCTTCAGATGAGACAGGCTTGTGGTGCCTTCGACAGCGCATGCTTCAAACATTGCACTCCAGAATCAACGCTGAGGCGCATCAGAGAAACAATTTATTGGCTCAATATGAAGAGCGATATAAAAGATTACACCTCAAAGGGCGAATCGTGTGCGTCCTACAGTTCAAGAAAGCAGAAGGAGATGCTCATCAGTCATGACGTTCCAGATCGCCCTTGGGCCAAAATGTCCACCAACCTGTTTGACTTAGACCACAAGAGTTACTGTACATGGTGACCATAGATTGTTTCTCCGGTTTCTTCGAGATCGACAGGTTGTATGACCTGAAGGTTTCCTTTATCATCAGGAAAGTGAAGACGCATGGCACGATATGGGATTCCAGATGAGGCTGTGTTGGACAGTGGTTTGCAGTACACAAGTCGAGAGTTCAAGAACTTCGCCAAGGAGTACAGCTTCAATCACGTGACAACGAGTCCTTACCACCATCAGTCTAATGGTAGAGCTGAGTCTGCTGTTAAGGAAGCAAAGAAGATCCTCAAAAAAACTGCAGTGTCCAAAAGTGACCCCTACCTGGCGCTGTTGGCTCATCGTAACACCTCACAGGAAGGACTCAGTACCAGCCCTGCTCAGTGCCTGTTTAGCAGGAGAACAAAAGCAAACATTCCTACTTCTAGCAACCTGCTGAAACCTAGCGTATCAGAGGACACTCTAGAGAAAGACAAGCTGAGAAAGTTGAAGCAGAAGCTCTATTATAACAGATCAGCAAACAACCTACTGGACCTTCAGAAAGATGATGCTGTTCGGACGCAACCCTTTGGGCTGAACGAGAAGACATGGAGGAAAGCAAAAGTACTCAAGCCACTGGGCAAAAGATTTTATGTAGTGGAGTCAAATGGTCAACTCTACATCAGAAATCAAAGGCACCTAGAACGTTCTGCAGAGGCTGATAGTGCTCCAGCTGAGGAATGGCCAATGCCTTCAAACCACCATGGTTCCAAAGTTAGGGATCACCTCACCAATGGACAGCCAACGCTGAAGCCAGTTGTCACAATGAAAGTTAATCAATCCTCCACCCCCAGTACTGAGTCAAATAGAGATCAGCCCCTATCGACCACTTCATTGGACCAAGATCGAGCCAAAGATCGAGTCAAAGATCAGCCCTTGCGACAACAAGTCCCACCAACGGGTTGTTTAAGCCAATTTCGTACAAGAAGTGGGAGGCTGGTCAAACCGCATTATACAGACTTCGAAACTCTTCAGGTATAACGAGTGACTTTTTTAAGAACTGTTAGCATATAGAAGAACTGGTTCTATTTCGTTTTGTTTGTTTGTTAGTTTTTTTTTCCTTTTGAGGGAAGGATGTTACAATATGTAAATTTCTGTGCCTGCACCTGTCAGCAGACTTTCTGCCCCACGTATATATTATGTAATTTCGAATCGTGAGTTGGTTCTTTTACTGTTTGCCAAGTGAATAAAGCTTCGAAACAGTTTTCAAAGCAACATGTATTTTTTTGATAGTTTTGTTTGTTTGTTTGTTTGTTTTATTTAAACATATTAGCCATTGTTTGCCCCTAAAGCACCTAAGCTTAGGTGTATCAAAGGGGCTCACAATATTAGTTAACCTAAAGTCATACCCAGATTCTCCTTGACCAGAGGTGGCGTAATAAGTCACCCTGGAAAGAGTGCATAACTACTGAGCTGACAGGTGCATGGCTTAAGCCAGACGTTGGTTCCTTACTTCCGCCCATTCCAACTGTTTTTAAAACCATCAAAATCTTCAGTGGACTGTTTAAAACAGAACTCTTGCGAGTGCCGGCTTGTTTCATAATAATTACATAATAATTAAACATTTATAACGCGCCTTTTCCATGCAAATATGATCAAAAGCGCGTAACAATTGATACTTAGAAATATTATTAAAAACAAGAGTAAAAAAAGTAAAATGACCATTACAATTAAGCATTACATATCAAAAGCTAATTTAAAAAGATGCGTCTTAAGTACAGATTTAAAACGTTCAAAATTGTCCACAAGGCGGATATGAAGGGGCAGACTGTTCCATAAGGTAGGGGCCGCCGATGAAAAAGCGCGATCCCCTAAAGTCTTTTTCAGTTTTACACTTGGATAATTTAAGGTAAGACCGCTAGCTGAACGGAGAGTACAGCGCGCCTGTACCTTAATAGCAATTAAGTCAGTCAAGTAACCAGGTGCGTGGCCATATATAGCTTTGAAAGTGAGAAAAAGTATTTTAAAATCAATTTGACATTTGACAGGAAGCCAATGTAACGAACACAGTACTGGTGTTATGTGGCTATACCGGGGAACGTTAGATATAAGCCGAGCAGCAGCATTCTGCAAGTGTTGCAGTTTAAGTAGATGAACAGAAGGTAAACCAAAAAGAAGGCTGTTGCAGTAGTCAATACGACCTATAATAACAGCATGGACCAGAGTGCGTGCAGATTCCTGTGACAGATACTTTCGGATACGCCGAATGTTTTGTAAAAAGAAAAACCCAGATTTGCAAGTTTTGTGGATCTGTTCCTGGAGATTCCCTAAATTTCTTGCTACAGTGACAGGAGCAACATCAATGTTCCCTACGGTGAAGCTATCAATATTCACTTTAGAAAGTTGCTGTTTTGTGCCAATCAACATGAACTCAGTTTTATCACCATTAAGTTTGAGCTTATCCGTAAGCATCCACGTACGAATGTCCAGTATACAGCGCTCCATGGCAACGACCACATCAGCCTAATTAGTAGCCGAGTCGGGACTAAATGACAAGTAAAGCTGGGTGTCGTCAGCGTAGGCATGTGCCTGAGGTAGGTGGTATTCGATGACTTCAAAGAGTTTACTAGAGTAAATAGTAAACAACAAGGGGCCCAAACACGAACCTTGTGGAACACCATGAGGTAGCCTAAAACTGTTAGATATACAACCATTTCGCGAGACTCGCTGCGACCTGTTACTAAGATAAGACGTAAACCAGTTCAGAGCAGTGCCATTAATGCCGACACTTGACTTAAGACGAGCAAGCAAGATATCGTGGTCGACTGTGTCAAACGCAGCACTCAAATCTAGAAGAACTAGAAGAGTTACGTGCTTGCAATTCATATTCATGAGAATGTCATTCTGTACCTTCAGTAGCGCCGTTTCTGTCCTATGACCCTTACGGTAGGCGGACTGTAAGGTTGGTAAAGAGCGAATCGACTCATATGACTGTGAATTTGATCGAAAACAGCACAGCAACAGTTTTGATATTCATCAAGCTTAATTACACAGTAAGGAAAGAGTCAAGGAATGAGACTGAGTTTTTGGTGACTTACTGCAGGCTGGCTCTTTAAATCAAAACAAAAACCAAAGCAAAACAAGCTGGGCTATGTGCAAAAGAGCCACATGTACACATACATATACTGAGTGAAGTACCAACAAACCTCGTTTTCCATATCACTTTTCGAATGATACAGAATGGTATATTCTGTCTCTATGAATCTCCATGCAGACCTTGCTTTCCAGCTAACCCGTAACTCCTTCTGGCTATCAGTTGCAACAACCATGAAATTCGAAGGAGGCCATGGGGTAGCTGAAAGTTAAAAAGTCAAAACAAATTAAAAGTTGGTCAATTAAAATGTATGCATTTACACACAAATCTTACAAATAAAAACCTTGAATATAAATAACAAAAATCTAAAAATTAAAAACTAAAAATATAAAAAATCTGATTGTTTTATTGTTACAATACACGCCTCGTTTTTGAATTGAATTTGGTCCATTATCTTTGAGGTCTTCTCGCTATGCTTGGCTTTTTGAGTCTTTGCACTAAAACATTGTTGCACAGTTTGAATCTTGCATCCTTTTGGTACGCCATGTGCTTGTCATGTCATTGTATACATGCACATAACTTCGCAAATGTGTGATGACGACTTGACTGCCATTTTCAGCTGAACAAAAAAAAACATATAGCTGAAATTTCAACTTGGGCATTTCCTCAAGAAAGCCCAAGTAATAAACTAAGAAAATATTACTTTGCGTTGACTGTTATTACAATCTATCACTTGCAAATTCAGTCCAGCCTAAAAACAGAGCTTCTGATTACAACAAGTTAACCTAGTTTGAGCCTGCAATCCAATTGAAACCCAGTACAGTTGTACCTGGGCAGTGGTCAACTTCCAAAAAAAAAAACATGTGACCTCAAATTATGACCTTTACATGTACACTTGAGCCTGTAATATGTTCATGTGCTACTTACGCAATAAAGCACCATTTCCATGTTTGCATACATGTAGCCTCGACTAAACAGGAGGAGGGTTTAGAGAATTCAAGACAGTTATGCAGCCCTGAGATGCAGTCAAGGGTTTGCCTAACTTTTGAGAATTCTCCCAGATCCTTAGTGCTTAGGTGAGTCTATGCGAACATGGAAAAGTGCTCTTACTGCTTTTATAAAACTTCTCAATAATGCAAGCAAATCTAAAATGTTACAACCATGTTAACGTGTACATACCCACATTTAAACATGCCTATCAACCAATGACAGAGCATAGAAGCTCAGTTATTTTATAATGATAAGTGGATACATTGTTTTGACAAGTGTCAAGTGACTTTAACAAAGCACACCCGAAGACATGCACACACACATACACACAGCATAAAAATTACCTGAGTAAGGAGAAACTATTTGTAAGGGTAGATAACACCAGCTTGTTGCACTTCCAACAGCATTTTCAGCAACTACAGATATTGTATAGTTACAGGCTTTCCCACATGTAGAAGCAAAATCTCCAGACTTTTTTAGCACACAGAGGAAATCTTTATCTGGTCTTAGAACATTTGCGACTCTGCAATCTGGGTCACTGAAGTTCCAATTGCAGATGCTTTCAATTTCAAAGGAGTCATTCACACATAACTTAATTGTGTAATTGACAGGTAAACCTCCAGTAAAAGTTGATGCTGACCAAAACACACGATACTCTCTCTCACCATAGTTACCAACCACGCTGTATCTCAAATTACGTGGAGGACTAGGGACATCTGGGGAGCAAGAAAAAGATCACTTAAAACAACCACGGCATGACTGCACACAAAGTGGCCACGCAAAATGAGCTCAATTGCTCTGGAAAAACTGTGTATGAAATTTCAAATACTTGTCAACAAAATACCATTAAAGTGCTACAATGTGAAGTACTGTATATATGAAATAATTCATATTTGTACTGCGGTTGTAGATGAAAGTGAAGAGTGATCATCGCAGTAAATTTCCAATTTAAGCAACTGGAAAGAAGAAGCCTGAAAAAAATCAGGGCTTCTTTTTTCATCTACAACCACAGTACAAATATAAATTATTTTATATATACTTCACATCACTTCACTGCACGGGAAAATATGAACTCAATAAATTGACCTCGCTCCCAACGTGTGGCTTCATAGCTCAGTTTTGCAGAGCATCACACTGGTATCTCGGAGGTCACTGGTTCAAATCCCGTTGAAGCCCTCAGATTTTCTTCAGGCTTCGTCCTTCCAGTTGCTTAAATTGGAAATTTACTGCGACGATCACTCTTCACCGTCAAAGTGCTACTATGATCAAAAAAATCACTTCTCTTTTTCCTTCAGATGTTAAAAGCGTGTTTATTTGACACCTCACTGCCAAAACCTTAACAAGTTACAAGTTTAGGAATTCACGGTCTGCCATTGGTCACGTTTGAAACTGAGCAATTGGACTTCAGAGAGCTGAATTGAGGTTAAGGTGATGTCAAAGACTCACTAGCTTAAAATTGCAATGTGTAAACGCAACATATTGTGTATACAAAGCACAAGTTTAAAAGTCTGAAAGTTCGAAACTACTGTGCTGCATATTAATTACAAGTTTTGGCGGGTGTACTGTTACATGCACTGCATTTTCAAACTAGCGAATCTTTGACATCATCTTATCCTTGATACAGCCCTCTCAAGATTTTAAAGTCAGTAATGGCGGACAATTCACTAAGAAAATTTCAGTCAAAATGAACAAGTCTTTTTGAAATGAAGGCTTAAAAATTTGGTCACTGAGTGGTTCAGTTACATAGTTTTAAAATACAAAGAAAAAGTAGAATTGACTTTTGGTTGCAGTAGCAATTTAAAATCTTGATATATATGTATCAAACTTAGCGAAAATGATGCGCATTCTGTTAAAGAGTTCAAATTGCGGGAAAGACTTTGAAGTGTTTAATAAATCATTTCACTGTTGTTTGGACTTTATCATCAATTTTCTTAACTGTTGAAATTTTAGCACAATCCAATACATGGATGTTTTCTGCATAACTGACACATCTTTCTGCATTTCCCCCCCGCAAAATTTCCACATAATTTGCTATTTTTCTTCCACACTCTGTCGGATGGCATCTTATTAGTTAACATGAATATGACATTTTGCTACTAACATAAGGTATCAAACGGCATTGTTGCAGACAAATTCAATTCAAGTCCTGCAAGAGTCAGAGAGACAGCAATTTCATCACCAGTAGGAATTAATCTGCTGGAAACAAAATCCCTGAATTTTCCTGGCCACAAAAAATATTTATTTTCACTGATGGTTAAAGTGCACCTAACCCCCCAAATTTTTTTTTTTTTTTGCTACAATGAATCTACTTGTTATTTGAAATACTTCTGCGAAAAATTTTTTTGATTCGGATAAATCCTCGATTTTCTGTGCCCCGACGAAATCTCTAAAACACTGCCATTATTGTTGCATGACCGAGTCTGAGGAGAATGGGTCCAGCAGCTGTTGTGACGTCTATGAATATCTCCCGTCCTCTCATTTCCTTGAGGATGATGCAAAACATATGAGAAAAGTGCACAGAAACGCCTTCCAGAGGTACTACCGGCTGTTGAAGCAATAACCCAGATTTAAAGAAAGATATACTATACAATTTAATGGCGATGATCAGTCAATAGTACAATAAAAACGTAAACAATGGTTGATTTTGTCGAATTATCGAACAAGCGAACTAACTCTGTGAGAACCATTGAAGAACTCTTAGTGGAACTTGTTCCGCGGATTTTCAAACGCTATTTTCGAAATTTTCAGCTGAAAGCCAACCAGCAATTCGTAGAGATACTAACGACAACCTATATCTTCCTATCCCACAGTATTTAAAACATATCCGGCGAAATCGTGCGAGCGATTAGGATATATAAGCTTACTGATACGTAAATAAGTCGCAACTAGTATACATGTACGCTGCCAACCAACAGTCTAGTTTCTCTTTTGATTCAGCTAAAAGTGGAAGACCAATCCTTTAAAATTACACGATAACAAAATTGTTAGACTTAAAGTCAGAGTTTTTGGAAGGTTTGAAAGACGGCAGTTCGACAAAAATTCTGTGCAACAGTGCCGAAAATATGCCGGCCGCGTATTAATTTATTACCTGCAGACCGCTTAGGGAGCACATCGTGTTTGCTTGTCCGACGAATTTCACGCTAAGCATTGAGAAAAAATTACACAGGTTATTTGGAGTTACGACTTAAAACGTGTAACAATGTGAAAACGGTAATTTTATGAAATCTTTCCTTTCGCCTTGCTTCCCAAAGCTTCAAAAATAAAGCTCCAAACAATTTTACGATTTTCACACGCTGGATCGAAGCCAGTGTTTTGGAGGTCATCATCTCTCGAAAACTTCAACACGCGTACTTCACGGGCTTTATAAACACTCGTGGGAACCTTGTGCTTAGGTAATGAATTTACCATCCAAAGCAGTCCTTGAGTTTTCTTTCCTGCTTTTTGTTTT
>JAEMPF020005396.1:29882-52063 GCA_022496165.2 Catalaphyllia jardinei | reverse complement strand
CTCCAGTTTAGGGCGTACAAGTGTAACATATGCTGTGCAACCAGATAAGTACAACTAGATAAGATTCGTCTGAGAAGACCAAGGGTTGAATTGGCCTTCTTACAAATAATATCACAATGATTGTTTTAGGACAGATTGTCAGAAATAGATATCCCCAGGTAAGTTGCAGAGGAGACTCTTGAGATAAGCTTATCATCTATGGTATAATTGAAGTTGACAGGTATTCTCTTGCATTCTTACTTGCCCTGGATTGGATCATGAGGAAGGTAACAGCAGACAAGAGAAGATAGATACGGTGGAAATTGTTGTCCTGCTGTCATCCAAGTTTAATGACTTGCGCGAGAAGACTGGGGGACTGTCAGAAGAAGCAGCCAGAGTAGGACTTAAATTCAATGCGAGAAAGTGCAAGACACTGATGACTGAGCATGCCAGCAACAGGGAGAGCATCGTGGTGAATGGCAGGGAGGTGGAAGATGTCGAGGAGTTCCCATACCTAGGAGCTACGGTAGATAAGAAGGGCGGAGGCGGTAAAGATATTATGAACCGACTGCAGAAGGCTCGGGGGGGCATTCCAGAGTTTAGGGAAAGTGTGGGCTGTGAGACGAATAGGAAGGAAAATCAAGATACGCTTATTCAAGACTTAAATCCGACCAGTCCTGCTATATGGCTGTGAAACGTGGAAGATCACAAAGGCTGACGAACGAAAACTAATTAGTTTCCAATGTCAATGCTTGAGACGAATAAGGAAGATCACGTGGCAGCAAAGAATGACGAACAAGAGAGTGGTGGAGATGACAGGGATCAATGAGATAAGCTGTGAGGTACGACGAAGAAGGTGGAACTGGTTAGGACATGTACTCAGGAGAGAGGGGGAGAACGACCAGTTTACAGCATTGGGGTGGACTCCAGAAGGACGAAGAGCGAGAGGGAGACCAAAGACCACTTGGAGAAGACCTGTTAAGAGAGAGAAATAAACAAGGCAGGGGGGAAGAGTTGGAATGTAGCCAAGGCAGCGGCGCGGAACAGAGAGTGTTGGTCTGAGAATGAGTTGGCCTTATGCGCCTACTGGCGCGGGGAGACTTGATGATGATGATGATGATGATGATGATGGTTTCTTTGCACATGCCGTTTTAATTCGCATGAATATCATTTTCTAAAAAAAGGTATAGGTCCTATTCATAAATGGCTGCCAATTTAAAATTATTTTACATGCATTTAAATTAGCCCAACTAACCTCGTTTGTAGGTAAAAATTATCTTCAATTATTGCTGCGAAGCGAGCGTAGCGAGCGAGCAGCAAAATAATCAGGATTTAAAAAGAATATATAAAAGGGAGTACGAATTCTCGAATTCATCACTTTCTACCAGAATGCATTGCATTTAACCAGCGTGTACTGCGCTACTTTTACCAGAGTGCACTGCGCCACGAACAACACGACGATGCCATACCATCTTTTCGCGTGGATTGCAGTGAAATTTTGCTCTGTTTTGCCTGTAAAATGATGCGCAGGAGATCGTGATTGACTTTCACAACTCTTGCTTTTGTTTTTAATGCAGTACGTGAAAGTTTGTAAAAATCTGGACGCCCAGGTCTGGACGATTAATTCTGACATCTTGTTTTAAACTTAGTATGTCACTTCTTAGCAGTCTCGCCTCCGTGGTCGAAGTCTTAAATCAGATGAAGAAAAATTGTCGTTACTACAACTTGTAAAATAATTTAAACAAACGGAAACTGTAGAACGCACTTGTTTCATATATGCTACAATCTATTCTTTTTCATCCAAACATGAATTTAAACTTCAATTTTAGCGTTTTCACATATCCGGCGATCAACTAGCCTGCGAACGCAGATGTATTTCCGACTGTCACTGGTTCTAAACAAGCGACAGCCGGAAATACGTCTACGTTCGCAAGCAAGCGATCGACGCGTCTTCGATACTGTCACCACTCTAGACACATTTAATGCGTACCAGTACAGAATTTCTAAGTGAGATTTCTGCTCCTACAATTTCCACATCTTTCGATTTTCATCTTTTCCATTTTCTGGTAAAGGGGAGGTAGATTTGTATCATGTGTGTATGTGCATGTGCTTTATTGTCTCGATCCATTGTCACGCCTCGCCATCGATTCGTCATGATGCACGAAGCTGATGCATACAAGGACAGATTTTAAGTTACACACCACAATTTGACACTACTTTAAGAAATAAAGGTTATAATGTGAAATAATCCTTCGAGTTTGGACTCGAGTTCGAGTTCAAGTTGAAGATCGAGTTAGACTTCGAGTTGGATTTCGAGTTGGTTTTCGAGTTCAAGATCGAGTTAGACTTCGATTGGAAATAAATTGAGAAGAGGTTAAGGGGAAGATAGGCAAGCACCAAACAAAAGGAACCAAACCAATCAAATAAGCTTTTCTGGCTTTGTAGCCCGGAAGTAGTCAATTGGTTTTTGTTTTATTTCTTAAGTTTACTAAAGTTAAAGAAAAAGTTACAAGAAGTATATTGGAACAATATGTTTATTTTTCTTTATTTACCAATATACAGGTACAGTGTAACAAACAACCAGCCGTCCAACCAACCTTACACCAAAAGCTTAAAAATTAATTGTAACTATTAACATTGTTTATGTTTGATGATGAATAAAATAGACAGGCCAAACACGACTCCTAAAGTTCGTGGCGTTTGTAGTTTTGCCGTTCATTTTTCAGTCTTTCGACCTTTTTGTCGCTTCACTCTTGTTTTGTAAGGAGAAATAGAGCCCTGACTTTATTATTACTCACTACTGTAAACCTTATATTTCAGTGCACATACAATGCTCATGTAGTGCCCTGATAGTGCTCATTCAATTCACTTCACGACTGGCAAAAGTCCAGCCTTAACTGCGCTAATAATAATAAGTACTTTTATGTATTTTATGTAGACCTTTGTCCTACCGTGTGTGCAACTTGAATGTCGATCTAAACTTTTATGTATGTATGGACGATATATATGTTGTTGTTATTATGTATGAGTTTGCCCCTGAGCGCAAATTTCTCCGATACAGTAAAAACCCACATAAAAGAACATGTTTGGGGGCTCAGGTTGATGTTGTTCTCGTATATTGGCCAGCGGTAACACCCCAACTGTAAGTACCGTTTCTTGTGTACGAGTTGCGCTAGCAACTTCAGACGTACAGAGTATTTTAGAAATACCGGCAACTGATGACACCCACATGGAGGATCGAAACCATGGTCTTGCCTGAACTGCGCCGAACAATGGCATATACAACACGCAACACAGTCAACAGTTCTAATCATAAGGTAATTTGGTTTTATCAACTGAGTTGATAATGTGAATTAGCCACCGTAAAGAGATTCAGAATGAATGCTATACCGAGTAATTGCATTGTGACTAAACTTGATAGACAACAAATGCAAGGAAACGATGTTATGAGCTTGTTATATTTCGATATAAATCTATATCATCTACGGACTGGGCGGGATACAGGTAGCAGAGATTTAAATACTGCGAGATTGTACAACAGTATTACCACGTGAAAATGAAAAACAAAGAAACGAAAATGTCAAGAGAATAGGCGGAGTTCCCTACTGGCTTTTAAGCCATAGTTCAGAAATGGTGTTAAACGTTTGATATGATAAGCTTCTTTATATAGTAATAGATTCCAATTATCATCGCGATCTATTATGTTTGTGTTATCACGTACGGTTTGGGTGAGAAATTCTTTGTTCATTACAGTAGAAGGTGAATTGTTCTCATTAGTGAAAATATCCGGTAAGTTGTATAAATCTTGTATGTGTTTGATATTATCACAATCGTGCAGATGTTTATATATAGCGCTTTCTTTGTCCGTGAGTGCATGTTCTTGTGTTCGGACAAGCAGAGTTCTGTTCGTTTTGCCGATGTACGAGGAATTACAGCCAGGGCAGATGAATTCATAAACAACGTTTGATTGGCTTAATTGCGGCGTTTTGTCCTTAGTGCTTGTGAAAAAACACAATTTTGTGGTCTTCTCTTTTATTCGGATCTCAATATTAGGATCGACGAGACATCTCCGAAGCTTACGTTTAAGCTTCTTGACAAGTTGTGTTGTTAGGTCACCGACGAATGGGATGGTAAGCCAGATAGTGGGATGCTGGTTGTTGTGGGAGGTGTCGTTGGCAGGATGATCTGAAGCTCTATTCCGTGCATTTGTTGTAAAGCGGTCAATTAATAGGTTGGCAACACGTTTAGGAAATTAATAGGTTGGCAACACGTTTAGAATGGTTTTCCTAAACGTGTTGCCAACGAATTAACAGCAGTTATAAATTGATTGGGTTCCTCTCTGGTGGAGGAAGTGGCGCCGACACAGTCGTCAATATAGCGACGGTAGAGGTCAGGTTTGGGGCCGTTGTATTGATTGAAAAATTGGTGTTCAATGTAGCCTACGAAAAGATTGGCGTAGCTGGGTCCCATTTTGGTACCCATGGCCACAACATTGATTTGTTTACAATAACTGTCGGCGAATGAAAAACAGTTGAGTGTTAAAACTAGTTCAGCCAAGCGGAGCGATGTTTCCGAGCTTGGTTCCTTAACAGTACGTAAATCAAAAAAATGTTTGAGGGCTAGAAGACCTTCGCCATTAGGGATGACGGTGTAAAGAGATGTAATATCCATAGTGAAAATAAGTTTGTCTTTGCCCAGACAATAGGTCGGCCTGGGTTGTTAGGTTTGTGAATTTTAAGTAAAAAGTAAATACATGAAGTTCTAGGAGTTGTGATGATGAGATTAGTAGCAGTAGCCGGCAATTCTTGTTTGACTATAAGATCATTAATAGTGCTCTTGACAATTTGTTGGTTAGTGGAAGTGAGATCTTTTTCGACTTTAGCATAAAAGGAGGTGTCAGAAAGTTGCCGCAAAGCTTCTTTTTGGTAGAGGTCGGCCCGCCAAAAAACTAAAGGGCCGCCTTTGTCGGCCGCTTTCACAATTATGTCTTTGCGCTTACTAAGATTTTTTAGCGCCGCCCTCTCTTCCGTAGAAAGGTTGGAAAATTATAGCCGGGCCCGACGTCACAATTTAGAATGCAAGTTAGCAATACATTCACAGTAAACGTCATATTTTGTCGCTCAAAAGCAAATACTTGAGGACTTAAAAACATATCTTCCAATAGAAATGACGAACAAGCTGAAACAACAAACATCTTGTCAGCTTCGGATTGTCGCAAAACTTCAAGCCACGATGAAACTTCACACCCTGTGACAAGCGACGATTTTGCAGCTTTCACTTCAATTAACTGAAATCCTAGGAACGAGGACAAACTTGAACTAAACTCGGAAGACGGAAGTGGCGTTCAAAAATTTTTAGCAACTGTATATCTTTAGTCTGATAGATCTCAAAGAACTATAAGCTGCTCGCTGCAATAACACGCGCTCTCACTCAGCCGGATTAATTTCCCGCTGTTTCCGGTGAAATGTCCCCAGAAACCGCGGCACGGTGTAATTTGCATGATCAAAACTGCCCCGTGCCACTCGACGGCTGGAGGCGACTTTGTCACGATGGGGCGGTCGCTAAGCTTGAAATTCAAATCCTGTGCCCAAGAAAACTGTATGAGGATCGAGACGGGGCAGAAATGGAAAGCTAGAGTAGGAAAACCAGCGATTCTTGGGTGGTTAAGATAAACCTTGGACACTTGGTAAAAAGCGAATGGGAAGAAGGGTTATCGATGGCTGTCATGAGACAATTTGGGCGAGATTGGACCGTTTTTGTGGAATTTACGGAGCATCGAGTGCGGATCGTTGGGCCAGTGGGTCGCCTGCCTTGTGTTTTTCTTTAGGGGAAGCCAACCGCCACAACGTAAAACTCGCCTAAATGGCTCTAAACCACCTCCAGGAACCCAGAGACATCGAAATAACGCAATGTAAACATGAGGCAAGCCATTTCTATTGAAATTATTTTCGACAGGTAGCATTTACAGCAATTTTCGAAGCATTCCCATACATTGTCTTAAGTTTTAAACAGCCCAAATCGTAACGCAATCGTCAACAGACTAGTGTCGCGTATTAATCGTATTCAACGTCTGGGCCACCTGTGGTTTGGCCTGTCTATTTTATTCACCATCATTGGGACCTCACCTCGTATCATACCACGTAAGCCGGTCTGTTATCCTTGATTACATGTGTAACACAAGACGAACACGTAGACAGCGTCACAGTAACGCATCACTCTTTTAATTTTGTTATTTCTTTTTGTTATTTGTATTTTTATATTTTTATGACATATCTAACTCGATCTTCAACTCCAAGTCCAACTCGAAGTCTAACTCGAACTCGAAATCGATGGTTCGGGATTCCCCTATAATGTAAGACTTGGAACGCGCAGATAGATAAATGACTACTTAAAATATGTCACAATCAACAGAATGTGCCGCAGCATTACTGTCTTTTAGATACCCTAGTCAACTCTAAAACAAGGTACGTTAGGCTAATTTTGATACCAACAAAACAATTTTTAATTGGCAGCCATTTATGAGTAGGATCAATAATTAAGTTTCATCCTTTAATTTGAAAACTTTTTTAACTATATTAGCTTTGATTCCGTAGACAAGTTATTACTTTCATCGGCAGTAACATACATGTACAATACCCAGTAGGCAACAAGGGTAGTGAATGTAGCAGCATTGCTTTCATACACATAAGTAAACCAAATTTAAAAGCAATTTTCACTTTTCCATAATGTGTTAGCTTCTCTGATCTTAATAGTAGTACAGTTATTTTCTCCTTCTGTTTTAGCGATTGCCCTCTCTTACAGTTTCAGGACAAACACGTACTGGCTCACTAAGAGCATCGCGCTGTCACATTAAGGCATCACTCCATATGAACTCACTAACAGCATCACGCTGTCACATTAAAGCATATCGAGATGCGTCCAACCAACCTCCTAAGTATACTAACAGAGAAATAACAACAACACGATATAATATGTGATGCCTTAATGTGACAGCGCGATGATGTTAGTGAGTTCATATGAGCCAGTACGTGGCTGTGTAGCCGCGCGATGCGGTTCCAGGCAATACCCACAATTTGAACCTCGCTCACCACAGAGTCTCCAGTAGCTCAGTAGAGCATCCGACTAGTCTACGGTTAGTCCGACTAGTATCCGAGTCTACGTTTCTCCCAATTATAACGTTTTTTTTAAACAAATGTTTTTTTTCCTGCTTTGTTTTGTGTTTATAAAACTCAAAACAGAAAACCTTACCCCAAAGGTACAGAACTCAAATCAAAATTGTACCTTTTCCTGGGTTAGCTTAATCGGGCTCTTAACAACGTGGCCAAGGAGCTACGCATTTAGGCTGGCCTAAATCTATATATTATATCATAAAACTCTCATTAAAAAGGTAAGTTGATGATGAAATAAAAATGGAACTTTGCATAAGGTGTACCTTCTAAATTGTGAGTGTGCACTTACCTGGGCCACAGTAATTAGTACAGCTCTAAATGACGTCATCTGGACACCCTTCATCCACGTAGCAATACCCTCTGAGAAACACAAACAAATAACGTTGACTTGGTGAGTCCTCATTTTCATTTGACTTTGGCATTTAATTTTTTCTGCAAACAATTAGATTGCAGACTTAGCTGCCAGGATGGTTATGTCACAAAGCTTTTGGGTTTATTTTCAATGTATCTCATCTCTTGTATGATTGGTGTTCCCAACCGAACCAATAATAGGTGCCGTACTCCATAAATTCCTCTTGTGTTCAACTTTTCATTTTTGGCTGGTAACCCCTACTTCGACATTGATTATTCTGGATATCATCCAATAATTGTTTAGAATCTGCAAGTCCGCAATGGAAAAACAGCCGGCATATGACAAACAGGTATTTTTTTAATCAAAATCATTCTGCAATGTATAAGTTAACTACACTAACTTTAAATAGTTTAATGGTAGACATACCTTCTGTTGCTGTTCTATACAGACCATCAAATACATGCTTGTAACTGTATTAAAAGACCCAAGATAAATATTGCATCAATTAAAACCTTCAATCAATCAGTCTTGGGTGCTGACCAGTGGCAAGGTTGTCATACATCTGTAATTTGTTTGTTTCTCCAGTTGCAAAGGTACCTGCCTTCTTTTTCTTTAATTTAGCAAGACTACCCTAACAAAACTATAAACCTTCCAGCAATGGCAGAAGAGAATTACTGCCAGTGTTTTTACTTAATAATGAACTCAATACGGTCTTGCAGTTTTGTGGCTTTCAGCTTAAAGTGGATAACAAAATCAATCAGGCTGTATCTACCTGTTGCACTTTTAACAGAAACTACTCACTTTCTTCTTTTGGTAACATCCATTATTTTAACATCATTTTGCATTCTGAAAAAAAAAAGGAATTAAATAATTACATGTACAATAGGGAAGTATCACACGATAACCAGAAAGCTGTACAGACAGATGTCGAGTTAACCTCGGTTTTTTTTTTTGGATTGACAGTTAATCGTACAAAATTACATGTACAATTTTTGTATCTACTGGCTGAGAATTAATACATAGCTGAACAGCCAGACTCTTATGCGTTAATTCTCATTAAAATCTGGAGTCGATCACACAAACATTATTTCTTGTTCTGAGCTCTGCTTTCTTGACAAGACTAAATACCCAAAAGTCATGCATGCATTATGACCACTTCCATAATACTGCTACATGTACTATTGTCCAAAATCTTCATGAAGTTCAGTACTTCTACATTCAAGACATTCAATTAATTTATTGTAAGTCTTCTGACAACAAGTACAAAAATGATCAATCATGTCTTCAAGTACATAGTAAGTACATACATGTAGTATTTTCTTGCTAAATCTTGACAATAATTTCCCAGATTTTGCAGACAACAGATTAAAAAGATGAGATGAGTACCTATATAACTAATTAATTTAATTTCTATCTTTTATTCAGGCTGAACAATTTGCATGATCTAGTACACAAACTGTCAAAAAGACAAATTTCTTTAAAACTATTTCTTTCAAAATTATGCAATATTATCCAAGTGTTTGAAAACAATCTGCATTTTCTTTAAGCTTCTTTGGACTGAATGCAATTACAGGGTGAAATTTAATACTTCCAGCTATTGGGTAGCATGCTGGCTTCATGATGAGTATGCTCTCCTAGGTATTTTTAAGTCAGGATGGGGACATTGAATTGTGTCCTGGCTGACACAAGACACTTTACTCTCAGTGCCTCTCTCTACCCAGGAGTATAAATGGGTACCTGTGAATTTAATGCCGGGGGTTGACCCTGTGATGGACTAACATCCCCTCCAAGGGGAGTAGAACTATTATTTTGCTTCAGGTCACAGAAACAAGGATAAGTCTTGCCTGTATGAACTGATTGGTACAATGCAGATTTTTACCTTCTACTTCCAGTTATATATGAAATCGGATACAAGTCATGCAACTATAGCTGTTACCTAACATTCACCATATCCGCAGGATTTCCAACAAACGCACCCACAAAACCTACCGAAGAACAGAATTATTTATTTGTGGGTCAAATGTTTGGCAATAAATAAATATGCTATGATATGCGAAGCTGATGCCAGGTACATGTGTAATGATTATTTCAGTCATTAGACTTCTTGTCAAGTGATGCAGGATTGAACTCAAGCTATAAAGGGAATGGGTGCCTCTCTTCACTATAATTTCTCTTCATTATAATTTACAATAATTATAATTTGTATCAACTCAAGGCAACCTCTGGGCAAGCGAAATGATAACAAATGCAAAGATAAACTTTTTTATGTCACTGCATCACTAATGTTCTAAAGTTGTAGCTTTTTATTTGTTAACTTTGGTAAATTCGATCACTACTTATTATTTACACTTTGTTAATGAACTGCTTACCTGACATAGCTCCAACAGCAATTTTCTGATAAAATGGTAGTGGCGCTAAGATTTTGATGTGCACCAGTGAAAAAGAAGAATCCAGTCAACATATTAATAACTTGCACTATTATTTTTAAAACCATAATCTATTAGTTAATTACATCTCTCTGCCCTCACTTAATGCAATATAAGCAACTTGGACCATGTGTACTAAAGACATCTGCTAGAGTCAAGTGTTAATTGCCACATTTGATTGATACCCTTGATATGAGTTTAACAAATCAACCTCAGATTTTCGTGCATCTACTGTAACCTAGCTTTTTTAAAGATCAGAAATCTGCAACTCTGTGCACAGGCAACTAAGTGAGCTTGGAAGGAAAATTGATCATGTTTTACAACCAGTTTTCACAAGAGGGAAAATCTCTGAAGATTTGAAAGTTACGGAAACAAAGCCCTCACTTGTAAACCAACAATGTGTTGTGTATGAATTTCAATGTAATTTGTGTGACTCAAATTATATAGGCTACACGATCTGTCATCTCCACCCGTGAATTGTCTCAGGAGCATAAATATTCTTAAGGAATATTTAAACACATTCAAAGACCTACCAATCTTCATGAGCAGTTTGCCACCTTAAAGAAATGCCGCAGAAAGTTTGAGTGCCTTATTTATCATTATGAGATGCGACTTTGAACACTCAAAATGACTCCATTCCAGTGAAACTGTTTATTTAAACTTATAATAACCTTTTTAACTTAGAATAACTTGCATTTGATAATGGTGACATGTTGTCGCCAAAACGTCATGTTTTTATCTTGCTACCTTTTATTCTGAAATATTTCTCAAAACCTTTTATTATTTCTGTCTATTTTTTACAATGAAAACTAGCCAATGGGTGCACACAAATTTCTGCAGTTATTGTGAAAACTCAGTTGATACTCAACCAATCCTCGATCAACATCTTGGTTGAGGGTCACTTGAAAGTTGCCTAATTTTTGCAGACAGGCCATCAAGTGTTGATTGATATATTAAGTAAGTCAACACTTGGCTAACTGTTGACTGATTTACCTACATGTACTGTCTGATTGAATGTTGATCAGGTGACGAGTGTCAACCAAGTATTGATTGAGATGTCCATTGCATATCGAAATCTTGATTGAGGGTATCAAATGACACTTGACTGCAGATGCAGTTAGTACAATCATACAACTTAATCTATTTACCTATAACCAGAAAACAGAACACATTCAAATGAATTTGCAATTAAAAGTAATACATGACTAATGCAATTATGCCAGTCATGTTGCATATGAGCATCTTTAATCAGTTCAAAGAAGAGGTCCAGAGAAAATCCTAAGGGAGGGGGGGGGGGAAACACTCCCAGAAAAATTGGTTGGGGTGTGCGGCCCACTTCCCAAAACCTTACCCTTATTTATGACCAAATCTATGACCAAAATCTGCGATATTCCCTACCCTATTTATAACCTCACCAAAAATTCGAAACCCTATTTATGACCTGAACCTTACATCAAAATCCTGTATCAGACCTGAGTTATAATTGGACCCCTAGTTGAGAAAAATATTGAATTACCGTAAACATAATTTGTGAAGGGCTTTTATTGATTTTCTTTTCGATAATTATAAAAAAGAATGGCTTCTTGGCTTAAAAAAATACCCAACTAAAGGCTAGAGTACAAAAACCATAACCTATTTATGACCAAAATCAGCTGAATCGATACCCTATTTATGACCAAAACAGCAGAAAAACCATATCCTTTCAGGCTGAACATACCTATATAGCCCAAATAAGGGAGTACCACCCCCCCCCCCTCCCACAGGAGAAAATCACACTACAGTCTATTAATGATTTTTAATGTGCATTCTACTGCTACAAGAGTATTAGTACCTAACACGCATGCATGTGAATTAGTACAAGTTACAACATTGAACAAACAAGTCATGCATGCTTGTTTTGTTATCATCATCAAAATCATCATTGTTATCATGATTTAATTATTAACACTGTCACTGTAACTGTTTTATCACTGGCAGATCTGTCACTGATGTGCCTGAAAATAATGCATAAATGCATTGACTACTGCAATTTTCTTACCATCTCCTTTTCTAAGTTCAGCTGATACTACTTCATACAATCCATAGCGTGTTGTAGAATATGTGAGCTAAAAAGTGTGCACAGAAAATAAAAATGAGCATGCAGCCATTATAACAAGTCAAATTGGCAAATTGGTAATAGAGACGACTTTCATTCTACAGTGTACATACTAAATTTAGGCCCAATGCCCAGATTTTGGAGGAAGAAGGTTGCTTCCAAGGACAAAGTTGACCAAACTGTCGAAATGCACTTATTCACTATCTTAGCTATAATTTTATTTAGGATATTGTTGCATGTGCACCCACATGGCCCCATGTATCATCAAAAGGCTTGCAAGACTTAGCAGCAGCTTAATTAATTCCCTTACTATTTTCCAGCTCTCTTACCATACATGTACATGTACCGTGAAAACACGAACTTAAAAAAATTGAAAAACTGCACTTGACCTAACTGATACTTCATCAGAAGGATAATTGCTCCCTTCAGTTCTCATTTAAGTTCACTTGTCTAAACTCTTACACAAAGCCATGTGTAGCAAATAATGTTGATTGATTCAATACAGACAAGCTTGGACATTTTCAAGTTTGTGCTCATTGAATAGAAAAAAAAAAGAAAATCAATGGCTCTGGTAACTAGAGATTACAGTTGGTATTATTTTACCATACAGTCAAGTGAACAGGGATTGTACATGTAATCATTATATTAATTGCTATTTCCAATTTGTTTGTTGAAGGAAACCTGGAAATAATACGATAATAATAAACCATAAAGGAACAAGGATGCAGGGCCGTAGCCAGAAAAGAGTGAAGACTGAGGCAGCAGTGTCCGTGGTTAAATTCTCTTCCTAGGTATTTAGGGTGTTTATGACGACTATAAACAATAAAAACAAAAAACAAATTACCGAGGCAAGTGCCTCGGTTTGCCTGTTACTAGCTACGGCACTGGGATGGTCAAGGATGGAGAAGTTTGACACAGATCTATTACAACTGAAATTGAAAAAATCTAGGCTAAACTTTTCAAACCGTTTAACTGTGATGTAGCTCCTTTAACTTTCACTGTTTTTTATAGTGTTAACGATCCACTAGCAGAGTATTCTTCACCTTAACCGACTGCAGTATCAAAGTTGAACCTTCAGTATAAAAAGTCAGATCACCATCAAACCCTGTGGGGAAGGGTCCAAACACACCCTTTGCCCCCTCCTGACCAGATGATTCTGAAATGTCCTATTACCAAGATCATGGCCTAGTTGGCCTAGTCATAATTAGGTTATGCTTTAAATTCAAATGATTGACGTTGTTAATTTGCCTGTCATTCTATGAACATTTCAATCTGCAATATATTAAGCCATCAACCTCTGAGGAGTATTTTTCTGCTAACTACATGCAGTCTTGTTTTTTTTTCCTAAACATTCTGTATGCTTTTGCTACTGTAAGTAACAAACTTGTGCTTCTGTTATTAAAGCAGAAAGTGAATTACCTGTCTCGTGAGAGAAGCAGATAGTCCGTTGTACAGGGCCAGAACACCTTGTGTGCGCACTACATGAACAGCCATGGATGACAACCTCTGTGTTACCTGCTGCTGAGTTTGCAGATGAACCTGAGAGAAACGGATTAAACTGGGGTGAAACCTCTTGCAGGCGTCTACTTAAAGCCTCGATTCCAGTAAGCATGAAGCAACCAGGGAAATTTCTACTGCCCCTGGTTGGGATGTTAGTCATGATTGTAGCCCCCCCCCCGCCCCCCCCCTCCATTACACTGAGGGAGTAACTGCAGAATACCCTGCCACTCCATGACCACTTCATTTACATGTGTCGGTGCGCTTTGAAGAACAAGGTATTTAACATTAGTAAATGACTATGAGCCAATAGTCTGAGTTTTATGTCATATGGAAAATAGTGCGCCAAGTTTAAAATTTCTCACTTTGTAAAATTGTGGAACTAAAAATCGGCGGCTAAACCCGGTTTGAGAATTTACTATTCAAAACAATTATTCCATTCGCCCTTGTTGGATCTGAAGTGATTATAACCAACTTGCGCTATGCGCTCATTGGTTATTTTATCACCTCATATCCAAAGCGGGCTCATGGAATAATTGTTATATAGTTGCTATTCTTATTCATTGAGAAGCAAATAAGTGGCAAAGTATTCTACAGTTAAGCCACACTGAGATTGAGTGGAGAGTAAGCTGTCTTGCCAAAGAACACAATTTAATGACCCTGGATAGCGCTCAAACTTGAGTCATTTTGGAGGGAATTTTTATAGCCTTTCCAGGGTTTGGCCTACTAACAATTCGAGATCCTGTAGTCACGCTCACGCCTAATTACGCTTACATGAAGTATAAAACTAGACGGAACTTATTCCATGATGCACAAGACCGGAAAATTTAACTTTTACTTACAAACTAATAAAACACAGTCAGTTAAGCCTATCTTTTGCTGTAGCCAAAAATCCGGGGGAAAGGTGAACCTTTCAGACAGCTAACAGTACGCAAGACAAAGCTTTGCATTGCGAGCCTACCTTTAGCAGATCCAATGGGTGGGTACAAGCCGCCGCCATAGCAGAGGCGATCCCACCAAGATACCATCTGTGTTTCTTAGCCGTTACTTTAACAGCTCCAGATGCTGGCTTAGCTCCCTCTTTTAATTTAGTCGACATTCTCCAGATTAACCCGTTCCGGCAGACACGTGAGCTGAGATCTATTACAGGTAAACACTTAACGAGTTTTATACAAAGTGATTTGTTGCATCTTCTCACGTGATACAAACATCAGGGACAGGTTGGAAAATAAAAATACTGGAACACGGAACACGGAATAGGAAACAGAATACTCGAAAACCTTAATAATTTCCCCGATCACTGCCGGGAAGTAACAAGCATGCCAAAATTAAGAATTCATTCTGACTGTAATTATATAGCTATTTTCTCGGGCTAAATATGTCATAGATCACTGGACGCGGGGAAAAAGTCCCGAGAGAACTGGTGGTTGTCTGACAGCGAGAAAAATGTAGTGGTGATTATCGAAACAGTAGGTAATAATATCAAGAGTGCGAAACATCTTTTTTTTTGACTGCTGACGGCATGTTGTACTCCGAAACAACAATCATGAGCTCTTGCACAACACACTGAAGGAGAAGGTAATTGAAGAAAAGCGCTTCTGCTCTGCTACAAAAAAGATAACAAATCGGGCCGTGCAGTATTTTGTTGTAAATCTCTTAGAAAGGGACTAGCCCATTACAAAAGATGTAGCCAGAGCCCGTTGTAGAGAAAAAATGGTCTCCTGCAGATAAGTAAACCCTCTTTTGTTAAACTATCGTCGAATTCATTATCTTCGTGCCGTTGTCTGAACAGGTGTTTTCTGCTGTTCTTTTAGAGCCATTATTCTCTTCCAGAATAGAGCTACTGTGTAATGATAAATTGATTGCGTCGATGGGTTACAAATACGAGAGATTAGAGCAGCTTGCATTGACATTGTCTACGGTCAATTTATTTCGATGGAGTACAGCTATTAACTCTAGAGAGGGACTTGTACTGGCATTGTCAGTGATAGAACACTGATATCAAAAGGAATCGTCGGATATTGATCAGTTATACATAAAACACAAAACTAGGCCTGTAGTTAATGACTATCAATGGCCAATTTTGTTTTTTCGATCATTTTTTATAACTATTACTTCTATCTTTCACGTGGAATTCTACAACTGGTTTCTTATGCTGACATATGGCAATTTAAAAACACTTGCTTTGTGTTGCTTTCCGTAAGTGAAGAAGCAAAAACATGACTTCCATTTTTTTTTCGTTTCATGTATAATAAAAAAAATTATTAGATTCGGTTTTTGTGATATCCAAGGTCTCAGTAAGGGTTATCAGCCTCAGCCTTGATTAGTCTGGATATCACAAAAACCTCATCCAATAATTGTTTATAATTCACTATCTGTCAAAGCAATCATCCGAGCATAATTTTGTCAGGCTTGTTGTTTATTATAAGTTAACAATGGATGATTGCATCAGTTGCAACATAATTCTTGCTTCGATGCATTTGCACTTCCCATCTGGTGGGTTATTAAGAAAATAATTTCACAGATGTTTTAATTATTTTTAAGAAATTCGTTTTAAACGAAGGTAACATTTCACTATAGGAAGAGAAAGTTGAGCTAGCGCAGTTAAGGGCCCTCGGACCTATCTTGCGCGCGTTTCCAAGGAAGTGAAATTTCACTTCCGGTCAATGGCGTCATCATACCAGGCGCTCATCAGGTGCTATGTTTATTACGCGCGACCCCGGCAAATTTAAAAACATTACGTGGAAATTTGTTCCTCTCAGGTGGTTTGCCAGACAACATAGAAATGTAAACAAAAGAAATGAATATAATAATATTGAGACATGAACATAATATTGAGACATTGGAACAACAGAAGTCTTTTTTTTACCACAATTGCTGCTAATCTCGGAATACCACGCTGCTCACGTCTATGTGTCACCCAATGCCTTTTTCAGCTCGCGCTCTGAAGAAAAACCGTTTTCTTTGACGTTGATATTGTGGTAAAAAGCAAATCAAAATGTGGTTTATCGTGGTCTGTACTCTTACCGACAACGAGTAGGCGTCATTACTCCTTTCCCAAACATTCTTTTCGTATTGTTTCTGCATATTAAGCGAGTTTGTAAAAGTTTTTGAAAGGAAAGTCTGACGCGTACAAGCAGCTCATTTGCATAATGTAGCGCGTGCAATTTCAAGTCTGAGTCGGTGTTTTCAGTTGTCAAGAGAATTTATTTCATTATCTTTGATATTGTGGTAAAAAACAAATCGAATGTGGTTTATCGTGGTCTGTACTCTTATCGACAACGGTGCTCGTCATCACAGTGGTCAAAATGTTGTGGTCCGCAACAAATTGAGCTACACCACAGAGCGCGCGCTTTGCTTTAGTTATTGAGTACGTCAGCAGCATACACCCATGGACGTGGCGAAAACACTTCCGGTCTGCTCCATTTTCTTCTGCTTTTCAAAAAACTCTAAAATAATCCCGGTTTTTGCGTCGAATTCAATTTTTTCGATGACAGACTATTTAAACTGTGACTGCAAATTAAACTATGGTTGCATTTTACGGAATCCTACCGTTTCAAAAAAATTATGAGCATTTCAAAGCTTAAACCTAGGTTTTAGATTTTGCATTAAAGCAGTCAAACAAAATCTCAGCATAGTTTAATGTGAATTTATATAGATACACTAGATCCACAGAAAAACGATCATCAAAATGAAACTCTTCCAGGATTATAGAGATTTCCGTTTCTGGTCACGTGATCATGGGCGTGGCCGGATGACGTCATTATTCAATTTCGATATTGATAACAAGAGCTGTGTTATAAAATGAATTATGTGCAGCAAAAAATTTCCAAGTTATACCACAAACATTTTCCTTAGCAACAGCTCCTAAAAATGGGTCTGAGGGCCCTTAAGAAATACTTCATATATCCGAACAAGTCTAGATACCACCTTGCAGTTGAAAATTTGGGTACGTAACAACTTCAAACGAATTTTACTAGTCGTATTTGAGTTTCAGGTTACTCTGCTGATAAATTGATTCTCGAACAAGTTCTTTGTTGACTTGTATTTTGTGATGGTGAACTAATGATGAACGACCCGAGTTGATCATTGAGCATTACTGGCCCAAATGCTCTAGAAACTGATGAAAATCAAACAGTGACTTAATATAATATATAATTTACATTATCTTCTCCATCCACAGAAATCGCGGCGAAGTGAAAAGTAATCGTGTACTAGTTTACTTGTGATGGAGACAATATACTTATTCGCCATGATTTTGCTAGCACTAATACTGCGCCAACACCAGTATGGACCCTTCCGCCCACCGCCTCCTCTGCCTGCAAGAGGTATGAAGTAAAATTTGTCCTTTGGTTTTCTCGTTATCTCCTTGACTGCTACTACGCCTTTCAAATAGATGGTTTACAGCCTCTCTATTTACTGGACAGTTAACTTGCTACACCGTGCTGACGAGACCCAACAAGGTCGACGTCGAAACAACTGCCCACGGTTGCAATTGTTGGCTTTCAGTTTGGACTCTATCATGTCGTCGCCTCGTTAAGCTTTTTAAAAAGTATCAGCCTTGCATCATTGTTTGCTATTCTCTCTATTTACGCACGCGGAAGAAAAAAGTCAAGTCTTTCGTTTTGCGCTGGCGTACGGTTCTCTCGCGATTCTAATCGCGCGTTCGAATTTATCAAAAAGAAAAGTACGAGAAAATGGAGGGTTATGAACAGTCTGACAAACGATCGCAGTTTTCACTATGTTCAATCACAACTACGATGACATTAAACGAAATCTGCAAAAGAAATGGATCGATATATAAATTTTTGCTTTTGCTGAGGTGAACATCAGCCTTGCTTTTTATTGGGCCGATGAACCCTGATCAGACTGAAGAATCCGTTCGCAAGGACTTGCAGCGTTTAAAAGCATCAAAGCTGTCAACCTACAAATATAAATGAAATTGATCGCGCAGTGCAGTCTGTACATGATAAGCCACTGCATTCAAAATTAGATATTTTCATAGTAACCATATTTGACCAAATTTCAAATATGATTCGTTTTCGTTTAAAAAAGATTAACCTTATTCGGTAGTTTTTACTTTTCAGGCCCTTTATTTAGCATTGTCTGCTAATTGATTTTAATTACTTGCTCGTTGGTGTTCTGATTCTTTGAAAAAAAATACATAAATCTAGGATGCCGATTCTAGGATGGAGGGTTCTTGTATATCATGATGTAATTATTACATTTCATGAAGTCGCCATGCCAGAGATGGTAAGAGATGGCCAGAGATGGTCAGAGATGGCGCTGTGGTGAGAGCGCTGGCCTTTTTTTGAACAAAGGTACCCCTTTCACACACGTACTTTAAGAAGTGTTGTTCTCATTTTCAAGTAGGGCGTCTATTCGAAATATTATAATTAAAGGCCCTATTAAATACCTAAATTACCGATTTTCCTACCCTTTTATATACCTCAACTTGTGAAATTCCTACCCTTTTATATATATACCTGACGCTTGAAAAAGGCACCCCTTTCGGGCGGAGCCTCCCCGTATAGGCCATTACAGGGAGTCCCCCCCGGGTGTGGCCCGGGTTCGTTTCCAGTGCAGTGCTATATATGGGTTGAGTTTGTTGCTGGTTCTCACCAAGCTCCAAGGGTTTTTCTCTCAGGGTTCTCCAGTTTTCCTCCCTCCACAAAAACCAACATCTATAAATTCCAATTTAACCAGAATAGAGGATCGAGGGGCCGCCCTAAAGGCAGAAAGGGCTGATCTACTGTGGCTTCCTATCTAAATTATATATTATAATTTACTTTTAAAGTAATAAATAAGAGATGGTCACAAGGAATCTGCTCAGAGTAGAAGTATACATTTAATTTGTAGTTCTGATGTTTTTTTTTATAATTATAGAACCGAAAATAATATTACCAGCTGCAGTTTTGAGGATTTTTCCGGGCTATAGAGTGTCATTTCTGGTGTACGGAACACCTCCCATACACATAACAACATTAAGGAACTCTAAAGTGTTGGTGGATTCGATACGCTGTGCAACCGTTAGGTTTTACGAGGAAGGAAATTACACCTGTGTGGCGAACAGCAGACACGGATCTGACACCAGAGAATTCTCTCTTCATTTCGTTAGTAAGTTGGTGACTTTTAGGAAAAATATCTTAATTGAAGTTCCGTGTGCTTAAAGTAGAGATCTTTGTTGAAGAAACGTCTTTCGAAACGCAAGTGAGAGTTTGGGAGAACGAGAAGTGCTATGGGAACACGAGCCGTAGGCAAGTGTTTCCACAGCTTTTTCGAGTTCTCCTACATTTTCACGAGTGTTTCTATTTAAACAATTAGATTATGAGCTCGAGATTTCTATCGCGTGTTATATAATAAACCAAGTTACTCTCGCATTTTGATTGGTTCTTGCCTAAGATCTATTAGAGGACAGATGCACGATTGACGTCATCATTACAAAGTTTTTCCCTCTGCAGTTTTAAAATGGCGGAAAGTTTTGAGAATTCGGATAATATTTTACGTTACTGGGAAAAAGATAAGGTAAAAAAAATGGTCTTGCCTAGGCATTGAACAGGTTCGAGAAGCCAGAAGAAGAAAGATAAAGCCATTTCTTTTAAAAATGATCCAGAAAAAAATTTCGAGCAGTCTCAGTCGGCAGTCGAGCGAGACCAAACCACCCACAAACTTGGTCTTGGTAAGCCGAGAACCATTGCTTCATCTCGAATTTAACAAACCCAATAAACAAAATGTTTCTGAGATTAATTTATTACAAAAATTCAACTTTTTCCAGTGTCAAAATAACTGTTGACACTGATTGATGTCAGGAATGAAACATCAAAGCATCACTTCATAAAATCAGATAAAATAAACACATAACTTTGCTTTCCGATGCGAATGTTCCTACCCGTTTCAGGGTACAGCAGCGAGCTAAGTATAATTAACCACAGCTCACGATCAACAGTATCGCAGCTTAAATGTGTCTTCGACAACCTGATTTGAGAATCACCAACCACAGAAGACAAAAATATATACCGTCATTTAGGCTCCTTTCGTGCTAAACTCGAATCAAATGGCCTCTAGGTTGACCGCAACCACTAGTTTTCTGAGGGTATATTTTCAACTCCTTCAATTTTCAAGGCAACGTCCAAGCGTTTCGGCTCACAGGGCTGCTCCGATGACAAACACTGACTTGATTTTCCAGCATTTTCTTCAAGGTTTCCAGATTTTGCAGTTCAATTCTGTTTTCGCTGTAAGTCTTCATTCAACGAGGAGCAACGCTCGAGTCAGGTTGCCGTGCGTGTGATTCAGTAATAGATCACAGAAGACGTCAAAATGTGGTAAGAACATCATTGATATTCTCGGCTACGCTTCGTGTGCCACTTTTTTGTTCTTACCACATTTTGACGTCATCTGTGATCTATTCCTGAACAGACGCATGGCAACATGGAATTTATTTGTTCAATAGTTGACGAGGGCGCAGCCCGAGTCAACTATCACGCACAGAAATAAGCAAATAATCTAATTGTTTTAGTATAAATCTACAAGTCGTTCAAGGCTTTATCTAAATCCTCTTCACAGGCACTTCGAAAACGCCAAGAAACGGCCTTCATTTTGCCGACAACAGTACACTTCTACACTATAGCTACTCACTATCTATCACGGAATAGATAGTGAATAGCGCAGCCAATCAGAGAACGGTATTCGTGATAGAACGCTAGTAGATTTAAACTAAAACTCGATAGAAACACGGAGTAAATGTTTTCTATTTCTTTTAGAAAACACTGCTACGAAAGAAAGGAAAACAGTTGGTTAGCTTTAATTACCAAAATGTAACCTTTCTTTGCTCGTGCCATCATTAGGTCAACATCTCGTGCTGGTTCTGTGTCTCCATGAAGTTATAGAAACACGATTTTTAACCAATCAGCGCGCGTATTTTCTTAGGACTGTTTTCTAAAATCAAATAACAGATATCTTTATTTTTCATTTTGCTAGATTGTGGAGCACAGTGCTTTTATGAATGAATGGCATCAATGACAGAGGGAATACAGTTTCTTGATGAAAGTAACATCAGCTGTGGATATTGTGGGTTGTTTTTCTATAGTCACTGAAAACATGTAAGACTATGTGATAGGGAATTGTTACTTTGATTTATCGATGATCCATACGTCCATTCAGTGATACTTCATGCTGATATTATGCAAAAACAGTTGGTAATAAAAATGGTATCATGTCGCATGAAAGAGTTTACCTGATTTAAATTGAGGATTCTTATCGGGTTGAAGTGATGCTCTCCTTGTTTTATTCTCTAGTTATCATAACCGTCAGGAAAATTTAGTATTCAACTGTTGGAGATCAGTTACAGGGTCCGTAGCCGAGCCCCTGAACTATCGCTTTCACCATCACCCTTTTGTTTAACGGGGAAAGAGAGATTTCAGGAACTGGGCTTGCTATCCAAATGTTCACAATAGGCTAAGCTGCTTCAAATCGTATTCTTAACAACTGCATGACTTGCGACATCGCGCGAAATGCCTAATTATTAATAACCAGGCGGGTCTGTAGGCTAAAATGGAATCGAGTAAAGGGGGTAAGTTTCTAAAGAAACTGTGGTGCTTCGTCGGTGGGAGTATTACAAGATAATTTGGTTTTATCAACTGAGTTGATAATGTGAATTAGCCACC
>JAEMPF020005396.1:20000-22500 GCA_022496165.2 Catalaphyllia jardinei | reverse complement strand
TCACATTTTTGCCTGACGGAGTGTTCGCTCAACTTGCACAACTGTTTATTTTGTAAGTGCCAAAGAAGTATACTTGTTGGGCTGTTGGACAACATGCCAAAATTAATTTAACAGATGGACGTCCGCTTTTTATGCTTCTGTCCTCTTATTGATGATAAATTGCGTCATGACATTTTCAAAATGGCTGTAGACCCCATAATAGTGAATTATATTCCCATAATAGTAAATTTTATTCAAAATGACGTGAACATTGTTAAAGGCTTTTCTCACTTTTTAATTGCATGGCTACTTTAAAAAGTCATTGGTTAAAAAGTTGTTAGTTTGACAGCTGAAAATTGAACTTGAAAGCTTGCATGAATTAAAATTTTATCCGTCTGTACTCCTATTGATTATAAAAATGAGCCAATCAGCGTGCGAGAAAGTAGACAGTTATTGTACTTAATCATGCAACTTTAAACTCTGGAATTGTTATGGCGTCGTTTTATTTATAACGTCAAGACCGAACGTTCGCGGTTAATAAGTTGTTTATTATATCGCTTTTTGCGTTTTTCTTTTTGTTATTGTTTTTTTTTTCAGGCTAGGCTCCTAAGCGGCACTACGGGAGAATAATGCCCTAAAGTTAGCCAATCAGAGCGCGTGTTAGATCGGCTACAAACACAAGCATACAATGAAATAATTTAAGGAATCAACTGATAATATGACCTCGTAGACCTGGGAATCAGCTTTCTAGGACTTTAAATGTGCAACCCCAGCTTAAGTTGTCAAAGCAAAGGCTCAATCTAGCAAGCTTAAAATTTGATATTGCGACTGACATTTCTTGTAAAATGGTTTAACAAGCAACTTCGAATTAGTCGAATTAGTCCATTAGATCTCACTGTGAGTCAGTATTTATTTAGAAGTGATACCTTACAGTTTGAAATCTTGCAGGCGAAATCCACTGAAGGAATCATAGCTCAATGTTTTAAGCTTCGTTCGTAACAAAAATCTGTGAGATTTTATAAAGTACAAATAAATGTTGAAAGACGCGGGTAAGGCTCCAGGAAAATATGCGTACGACCCGATGGAACAAGCATCATTCAGCGTCGTAAAGAAATGCAAAAAAAAAGATATTATGGCTAAGCCTCGCGAAAGAAATAGCTTAAAATGAAACCAATAAAACTATAAGATTACTCATGCTCAAAACTGAAGAAAAAACAATAAAGCAACCGGCTTTGAATAACCCGGCCAAGATGAGAAGGCGCTGGAGCTGGATTTTCCATGTCACCGACAAGCGATGCCTCCATCATCAAGACTGCCCTACACTGGACGCCAGAGGGGAAGCGAAAGAAGTGGAGGGCCGCCCAATGATCACGTGGCGGCGGACGGTGGAGACTGAAATGAGACCGATTACCTGGGACAGTTTTCAAGTAATGGCAAAGGCCGGCAGATGTGGAAGGAATACGTTGCTGCCCGACGTAATGGCTATGAGTTATTAAAGGGAATTTCTTAAGAAAAAAAAATATGTTTTCCAGATTAAAAAAATATATGCTTTTCTCCAAATTTTTTTTTTTTCATTCTGTGGATTGCGTGTCAGATTGGAATCTGCTTACGTTTCTGAACAGGAACGTATTTTACATGTGAACCCAGTAAATAGCCTAGCTCACCAAAAGTCTTTCCACAGCTCGGTGACTAAGCATATTGGAATTCTTAGTTGTCTCAGCAATATCATAAAGTGAAGTAACTTTCCGTAGTATAGATCAAGGCATGCTAGCATGCTACAAAGCGTAAATAGTACATCTTTTAGGAAATTTTACATTCAGTTCTTAATTGAGCGACAGAACGAACTTTAAATGCGTCGGGTTTAATTGTCTTTATAGGATTATCTGAAATTAATCTACAAAAATAACATCAGAATAAAGAAACATCAATGTAATTATAACTTATAAGAACACGTTTTTACAGAATCTCTTTAAAACTACTTGATCTAAGTAAACCTCTTACTGATGTCTACTGCATGAATGTTCTAATAATTAATGTATGCAGCTGACAACAACATATTTGTTAATTGATAGATTGATATTACACAATGTATGACTATAATACAGTGTTTTGTAGTTTTGGGCGTAGATGTCACACTACCTCTTGTTCAAGAGGTTTGTTTTCCTCGGTAAAAGGATGTCTCAAAACAGGACCATCCATATCGGTCCATGCAAACAGGGGGGTAGCGCATTCACATCTCTTTGGCTTTACTTGATGAAAGAGCTGGCAGTAGAAAAGGTTCCACGTGTTTTATATTACTCAAGGCAAACATTTCAGGGATTTTAAAAGACGTTTAAATTTCTTTTTAAAGTAGCGAAACTGCTTTTGTTAGTGAAATCACATTTCTGGCTGCTATGTCGTGGATAATGGAACCAAAAGGTCGTGAAAGCAGAAAGCAAATCGTTATTTTTAAGAAGGTTACGACACTTTTAAATTTAAACTTCGAAGACATGTTTCGATGTTACGAACATCATCGTCAGTT
>JAEMPF020005396.1:0-17500 GCA_022496165.2 Catalaphyllia jardinei | reverse complement strand
TTAAACTTAAGGAGGCTATGCACATAAACTGGGAAAAACCTAATTTAAACCAGCAAGTTCATCACGTCAATCTGACACTTACCCTTTAGGCTTAATATTCTTTCCAACACTTTGTTATTCACTCAAATATGTCACTTAATCATAATTAATTATGTATGCATGTTTCGCCTAGTTGTTATATAGTGCTAACGGTTTTTCAAATATTCTTTAACTGACGATGATGTTCGTAACATCGAAACATGTCTTCGAAATTTAAATTTAAAAGTGTCGTAACCATCTTAAAAATAATGAAATCACATTGTTAAACTGCCTCGCAGGTACCTCCCAGGGCCAATTAGCTCCTTTTCTGTTAACTTACAGGCATTCTTTTAAACGGTGTCATTACTCAAAGAAGGAAACTTTGCAGTTGTTAAACGCATGTTGCGTTTTGCTGCAAATACGAATTAGATAATTTTCGAAATGTTTTTATTTTACGCGAGTGATCGATAAAGAGGTTTTTGTGGATATAATCTCGATTGCTTTTTCATTTGCGTAGCACTTTTTGTATTCCTTGTGAGAGAAGGAAGGGCAAAGTCGAGTGCTCATAATATAATATGAAGTTGTCCGTATTGTTGAGGTAGAGCTTATTATGTGAACTCTTCCTCGCAGTTTTACTTACAAAAAACAAACAGTTGTCGCAGATTAGCAAACACTCCTTTAGGCAAAAATGTGATAGCGTTTGAAGACAAAGACCTGCAAAAAGTTTCCCGTAATATATCAACAACGAGTGCGAGGGTTTTATCAGGGGTTCCAAACACCAAGAAACAGATGAAAGCACGAGGCCGCTTCGGCCGAGTGCTTTGATTGTTTCGAGGTGTTTGGAACGACTGATGAAACCCGAAGCACGAGTTTTTGAGATGGCTTCTCAAACTAGTGTGAAAATGTCATGGAATTTTTTCCGAAGAATAGGTCATCAGAAGGTGTGATCAACAGGCAATTGTTCGTTTTTTATTCATATGGTAAATGCATGAATATTTAACAATTATTCCATGAGCGCGCGTTGGATATGAGGTGGTAAATAGCGATCGAGACCCATAGGGCCGAGTTGGCTATAACCATGTCATATCCAACAAGCGCGAATGGAATAATTGTTTTATTAAATTCGGTGCGGTTGTATGCTTGGGAATTAGAGGTAAATTTTACTAGTTTTTAATTTTACAAAACGACCGGAAGTTGATGTGGCAAAAATAACAGCAAGTTCGAGGTCACATGGCATGCGCGCCGTTTGTAAACTTTCCTTGAATTAAAATTTGAAAGCAAAGCCGGTGAGTCTGCTGAGCGAAAATTACCATCATCTATAATTTAAGGAACGTCTGGCAAACGAAGGATATTCAACCTTGATCAGGAAGTTTGAAAAGCGTTCAAGTTTGAGTCATCGAGAAGAGTTTTAATCGTGCACTTGCACATAACAGTTGTAAAAGTACTGCAGAAAACTTTGATTGCTATGTGACAGACGTTGTGTCAAAATTATTCTCGACAAGAACTCTATTAGCGCTCCCTTACTGTGGCTGCCCTCGCATCAGTTCGAGCTGTATATGTGGAGAAACTATTTTAGCATCGGAAACTGAATCAGAATCTCCGAGACCCTGATGGTTTTCTATGGCTGGTAAAGATTCGAGCCGACGCTTCGGTTCAGCTCATCAAAATACTCAACTCCTTGATGGATTTTTCGCAAGCACAGAATTGTTGGCATTAGTTGGCGTTGAATCTCTCGTCGTGGTCAGCCAAAAAGGAGACTGAGGTAAAACTAGGTCGCCCTCTGTAGTTTTGCGGCATTTTTGCTCTCTGCCCGTCCGAGCCCACGGCTGTCGAACAGTTTCTTCATCTGTTCATTGGAAATTAGTTTCTGACCGTTTATTATGGGCTCTATTAGGCCGGCAATGCTGCCTGTTTTTCTGAGGTCATTTGCAAATGCTCTAATGCTTTGTTTGCCTCAGTAAAAGTGGGGTCAGAGATAGTGGAAAACGGTTTGATGACTGGGTGTGAGCGAAAGAAACGATCAATGGCGGTTCTCAGACCGATTTCATTGATGAACTTTTGTAAACTGACATTGTGCCATCTTTATTCCTCACAGATGTGCAAAAACTTTTCCAAAAAACATTCAGTTCCTTGTTTGACATTTCTTCTATCGGTTTCGAAAATTTGGTGCCACCAGGACTAGCAAGCCATTCAGTAACATTAAGGTAAAAATTGTTGTTGTTACGTAATCTACATGAATGCGTAAAATCTCGATGTTCATGTTTGAAGTTTTACAGCTTTTACGGGAAACTTAACGAGTATGTACCATTGAATATTCTCATTCCTAACTTGATGGCTTTTTTGTTGTTACTTGGATGGGATTGTCCTTTAATTTCTTGTATTTCTTCTGTAGACAGCTCACCAAATTTGTTTTATTTCATCCAATATTTTGCCGACGGAACTTGGCTTCCCACATTAAATTTTATGCCAAGCCACATTTGCCGCATTAATTTCCATATAAGGTCAAACGTAGGTATAATCGCTGGTAACCGAGATACAGTGAACCAATCAGAAAGGTAGAATTGCATTATCCGAGGTTGAGAATTTAATGATTAATATTCATTTTCTACATGAGGCCATGTGCATAGGTGAATATTAATATTATGCCACGATGGCGCTCGCGTAGAATATCTAGACAACACATTTGCACAAACTAACACTTTCCTTCTAAAATTTACGAATTGAAATGTGGAGCGCTTACCATTCGACCAAAAATTTCGAAATTTTCGAAACGGGGACAAATGGTACGAAAATTTCCTGGGAAAAGTTCCAGAAAATCTGGAAATTGTTGAGTTTCTGAAAAGCGAACCATTCAACCGAAAATCCCGGAAGTCGGATGGAACAGAAATTTCCAGAAAATTTTTTTCGGAAATTTGGGTACACCTCACGAGGTTGTCCTCTTTTTCGTAATTTATTCAAATTCCCAATTTTTTACTCAGCGCTATCTAGTTCTTTTGGCCGCAATCACAGCGAGTTGGTCATCTCGCGCAAGGATGACGGCGACGAGCATTCGATAAAAGAAATACTTTAGAACCTTTCTACTTATATGTCGATAAATACTAGCTACAGCTAAATTCGTGAAGAAAGCGTTATATAAAAATAATGCCCCCCGTGGTGTACTTGTTTGTTTTGCATAGGTTGGCTGGGAAATGTACAAAGATTTATAACGCGTGCAGAACCATTGTACGACTCATTAAACCCCTTGTTTTGCGACGTTTACGCTGCCGTCGTGGTTTGTGTAAGGTCCCTGCTGTTGTGGTCAATAAAAAGTCACGATGTCGACTTATCAGTGTTCTGTTTGCTTCTATATTTGTGATTTAAACCTACAAGTCATTGAAAAATTCCAAACAAACAATTATTGTCTTCCACACTGAAAAAAAAAAAACCCATTTGGCCGTGGAAATTTCCGGAAATTCGCCCCGGAATTTTTGGTCTAATGGTAAGCGCCCGTGGTCTTAGCGAGAGAGACATTGCGCATTTTAAAATAAGCGAACAAGCTTAAAATCTTCAATGGGAAAACACATAGATGAAGTTCATATCGCATATCGATTTTTCGAGTCTAATCCTTGTCCTCAATTTAGTTATCATTATTGTAAACATAATTGGGATTATAATCACGTTCATTTTTGTATTCATAAATGGCTTTTTAAATTAGTAGACAGATGCAGTTGACCTGTATGCATGCGGAGAAAGTGGTGACAAGCAACACAACTAAGTCCCAAGTCCTAATTCTTTTTTCTCATTTCCAGGTCTCCTCGATTGGCATCAGCAGAGAATGAAGATCAAATTGAATTAATATATACTGTTATCTCTTAGGAATCCGTCAATTCCTCAACAGAAGCTGTCAAAGTTGATTTAACTGATATGGTGAATGGTATGTTACTGCCATGTTGGCCTCGGGATTCAGACGAATACTAGACAATCGGACAGATAATTCTTCGTTTTTGCCATGTCCCCTTAGAACATTTTCAAACTCTTCTTCAAAAGGGAAACAAGGATGCATTGAATGCCCTCCAGGTATCTTATTGGCTGTTCTTGCAGATTAGAGTTATTAATTATAGTTATAGTAATAGTTGAGTGAAACATTATGACAAGACAAGGGATCTTAAGCTTCCTGGTTTTGTTATAATCGCATGGACATTTGACAATTAAATTACAAAACGTCCTCCAGAAAAGAGCAGGCTAAAGGCTAATAATTACATTTGATAATACCAGAGTTAGCAGGCTGTTCTAAAGTTTTTGCATACAGATAAACTTTATCAAAATAAAGCAGATTGTAGATCATATGCATTAATGTGTTTGTTTTCCCTGAACCACTTGGACCGCAAATCAGCACCCGAAAACATTGATGAGGCATGAAATCGTATAGTTGTCTGAAGTTTGAGACCACATCGTCTTCAACATCATAATTCGGTATTCTCGTTATATTATATCAATATATTAATTCAACATGGTGTTCAACATGGTGTTTAACATGGTGTTAAACACAGTGTTCAACACGGTGTTAAACGTTGTTTTTTGTATATGATTTGTCATTTTTATGTAATGTAATAATATAACAATAAATGAGTTTACTTAAATGGAAAGAACTTGCAGAGAGTAAAACCAAATTAGGGAATAAAATCAATTATGTCCATGATCTAATCACACAACATAAAATCGGTCAGCAGACGAGCCAAGAGTCATTTGCGAAGGTATTCAAACCAGTGATAAGTAAATTAGATGATGTAATTGATAGTAATTGGGATTTAAGGATGCCTCAAAGGAGAAAAAGACCACTGAAGAAAGGGGAAGTTCCAGATTATGGTGTTGATATCGAGGATGAAGTCGAGGACATAAATTTGTGTGATCTTTTCGATGAACAACCTGTACCACCACAGCAAGAAAAACAACTAGTACCAAAACCTCCAACATATGAAGAATCTTTACAAGATCTTATGGAAGGAAAAAAGGACATATATATCGATCCTCAATATTTTCCAGAGCAGCCACCCGAACTGGATCAACCACCTGAATATGATTATAGTGAAGGAGTTGATTATACATTGGCTGATGAAGATATAAATAAAGTGGCTGATGAAGATATAAATAAAGTGGCTGATGAAGATAATGAAACGTTGGATGATTTAGGTTTAACTAACTATGAAAGTGTTGATAAGGTTCTTAATCAGCCGGAATTGACAACCAAGAAAAAAATTATCTTAATAATAAAAAATAATAATAATTATAATAATAACTTTATTTAAGTCTCAAATGAGCACGAGTGCCCTACTAATTGGGGAGACTGTGAATCAAATAAATAAATCAAATCAAATGAAATGTTGGTTTTTGAGGAGAGGGGAAAACCGGAGTTCCCGGAGAAAAACCTCTCTGAGCAGAGTAGAGAACCAACAACAAACTCAACCCACATATGACGCCGGGTCAGGGAATCGAACCCGGGACACATTGGTGGAAGGCGAGCTCTCTCACCACTGTGCCAACCCTGCTCCCATAATCAGATTATTGATAAAGCTAAAAATGAAAGGTATAAAATAAATGCTTACAAAGCAGATGTTACCAAAAAATACAAAAAAGGGGATATATCGGAAGCTGAGAGGCAGGAATTAAACAAACGGTTATACAAAGCAGGATTTGTATTGAATGAATACATTAAGCATCATAATAATAAACTGACAAAAATAAATGGTTGAGGGATTAAAGGCCGAAGAAGAAAACAGAGAGGTGGGAATGTTATATTTTTCAAAGATCCCAAACAGCTTCTCAAGAAATTAGAATTGATCATTGGTGAAACAGTTGCGGGTAACACACCAATTAAGATGAGAAATACAGAAGTTAGTATACTGGACACATTGAGAATGTCAACAATCAATAGACCGCAGTATAATAAATTGTATAATCAGTATTTCAAAGTATAATTGTGTAAAGTTATTATATATACATGGATCGCGAGATTGTTTTATCATCATATAGTGTCAAAGATGAAGGAAACAACACTCCTCAGAATTTTATAATCAAATTCAACAGGCCCATAATATTGGATAGCAATTCTCAATATGTATTGGCTTGAACCGAATTATTAACATGTCATTCACATGGTTCAATGTAAATTCAGCATACAACAATCAATTGATAAAGTACAGCTCTGATAATGGTTCAACATTTCACAACATCACTTTCCCAGCAGGAGTCTGGAACTATACTGACTTTAATACATACATCAAAGACATAACGAAGATTGTCAAAGATGGTGCTAATAATAATGAGTATCCTATCACTCTCGAATTTGATAATACAACATTTAGGGTCACAGTCACATTAGCCAAGAATTATCAACTGATTTAACTGCAAGCAATTTCAATGACCTAGTTGGGTTTGATAAAGAAATATTGAAAAATGAACAGAATATAGGACCAAAGGTTCCTAATCTCAGTCAAGATACAGACATTCTTAATAGCCACTGCGACCTTATCAATGATTCACTTGTAGACGGTCAAGATACAGACATCATTTATTCCTTCTCAACCAGCGTGCTTCAACCTAGTTACTCCTTTACCATTGAACCGAGAAGAGTTACATTTAATCCTATCAACAAGAATAGTATAAACAGTATCAGGATACACATTACGGATGGAAAAAGGAGATTAATTAACCTGAATGGAGCGGATACATCTTTTTCATTAATCTTGAAAAAAATAATATAATATAATAATACATAATGAAACCATTTGAATTCACTAGGGTTTATCATCCAAACCAATGAAGAGTGCTGCGTCATCTGTTGTAAAAAAGTTCGCCAAGAAATCAGGTGAGAAGGCATTAAAATCAGGTGTTTCACATTTAAGCGTAATGGCAAATAAAAAGAAATCTGAGAAGTCAGGAGACTTGATAATGAAAAAGCTTAGGAATATAAAAATTGGTGATGAGAGACAGCAAGGAGAAAGTACAGATATGATCATCGATAGATTGATATCAGGATCAGGCTTGAGAAGAAGGAGGTAGAGTAAAAATTATGTAATATAATAATATAAGTGAATAATAATATAAGTGAATATTTACAAAGATATGAGTTGGTTCGATTTCAACTGAATGATGTTATTGAGATCCCAGCTGCAGGTCAACACCAGAAACAAAATGGGTATAAGTTCACAATCAATGATAGGTCTGCGTTCTATGATTGGTACAATGCTTATTTTGAGGTGCAGTTTCAGTTACAGGTATTGGCTGATGGTACAGGTGTTCCAGATGCAACCAGATCAACAGTTATTAAGGGAGCTCATTCGTTAATTAACCATTTAACAATAAAGAGTACTGGTAAGATTGTATATGAAACTGATAATCTTCATATAGTAACTTTTGTCAAGAACCTCTTAGAATACAGTGATGATTTCAGTAGATCGGTGGCTAAAGATAGTTTTTGGTATCTAGATGTAGCAAATTTGGCTGATATGACTGCTGCTGGAAATACAGGATTTGAGGCTAGACGAAATTTAACGAAAAGAATTGTTGAAGGTGGTGGAGCTGAGGATGCTGCCAAAGATGTTAATGTAATTATACCTCTTAATCGATACGGTTTCTTTGAAGAGTATATAGGGATATATAGATATATTAGGTAGCTGCAGCAGCTGCTAGTCGAGTGGTGGTTAATAGATTCTTACTATGGGTTCCGAGACTATTACCAAAGGACACTTTATACGATAAGTTTATCGAATCCTTTTTGTTGAAGCAATCTTGGACGTATAAAAGAGAATTGTATACAGCTTCCCATCCAATACGGAGCAGTGGATTCTTCCAGATCTCACCAAGTATTGACAATGTTGTTTCCGTCTTTGTTTACCTCCAACGAAATAAAACAAACAATGAAGATAAAAATCCATACCACTTCGATACTTTCAAACTGAATGCGGGTAATAATAATAGCAGTCTCGCGTCAAGTAGATTGGAATATGGAAATGGAGTATTCTATCCAGAAACTGAATACGATTCAGAATCAAAGGTAAGGATCTTCAACGATGTGATGTCATATGGAATGAGAAAGAATAATTACAATAGTGGTACCCAACTCAACATGTCCAATTACAACTCTCTTTATTCTCTCTTATATTTTGATTTGTCCTATCAAGCGGATAAAGTAACCAGAGACCCAAAACAGTTGCTATTCAGGTATAAACTGAGCGCAAATAGTGCTGCAAATTTCAATGTCCATGCTATTGTCCTATATGATGAGACATGAGGAAATGAATTGGTCATAGTATAAAAGCATTGATAAGAATGAGACATTCTTAATTTAGATATGTTATATAATCAGAAAATTATATAACATATATTATATATAAGAAATGACTCAGCTTTTTGCAATAAATGTTAAACTATCAGAAAATCAGAAGAAGAATATTGGTGATGCTTACCGTAAAAGAGAAACAGTTGTCATAAGGCTAACAAATGACTCTCTTCATGAAAACGACACTCTACATGTCCCAGCTACAGTGAAGAAGAGATTGGAGAAGAATCGTAAATTGAATAAAGGTATGGATATCAAGCTTTCTAAGACCAATATCAGAAAGCAAGTTGGTGGTAGTTTGTTGACTTCAGTTCTAGCTCTTGCGCGTGCATTCGGACCAACCATTGCGAAAACCATGGGATTAGCAGCTTTAGCAGGAGCCTCCAGTGCAGGAGCACAACAAATTGTCAAAAAGATAGCTGGAAAAGGACAAACTGGAGGTTTCCTCATTCCACAAGACAAAATTGATAAGCTTATTGCAAACAAACACCTACTAACTGTAAAACAAAAGAAAGATATATTGAACGCTCTTCAAACAGGTTCAGGTGTTCATATAAAACCAACAGTGAAGCAATCAGGTAGTTTCCTTGGTACTTTACTTGCTAGTATTGGGATTCCAATGGTTTTAAAAGCTTTGACTGGAATGGGTGCTCCCAAGATTGGATCACCTACCCAACCTCCTCCAAGGGGAAGAGGAGCTCCGAGAATAGGTGTATATAGGTCGCCACCGTTTTTTGGCAGTGGGGGTGACAACCAAGTTGGTATGGGAAAAAAACAAAAAAAAAGGAAGGGTCTACTATTAGGACCAAACAGCCCATTCAATCAAATTCCACTTCTAGGGGCAATACTGTGAAACCTAAATTCCATGAAGACATCCCATTAAGCAATCATGATCTACTAAAATGGTGTAGATATCTCAACATCCCAATCAATGATGTTCTATCAAGAGATGGGAAGGTTCCACATAATTATAACCAAGCATTATTTATTAACAATCTTGAACCATCATATATGAGTGGAAGCCATTGGGTAGCTACTTATGTAAAAGATGGTGTAATGAATTATTTTGATAGTTTTGGTATGCCTCCTTTTCAAGAAATGGTAAATCATGCGAAAAGAAAGAATTTGACTCTGCTTCATCAAAATAATCAAATTCAAAATATAAATACAATACTTTTGTTTATACTTTTTGAATGAAATGAATAAAGGAAATTCATATTATGATTTATTAAAAGTGTTTAATATACATGATACAATGGACAATGAGAGATTCATTGAATATTATATCAAAAATATCTAAATTATATATAAAAAATGGTGAAATCATATTGCGTAAAACAGAAGAAACAAACTGAATGCGTTCCAGGGAGTGAACGATATGCTAAAGCTAAAAATGGGCGTATGATGTTGAAATGCACTTGTGCTGAATGTGGGATAACAAAGACCAAATTTGTAAAAAATCCAACTGGAGGCGCATTACCAAGAAAGAAACCTATCGGCCCAAATTGTGGAGCCAAAAATCCACCACGTGGAAGAAAATATGGAACCGTGGCTGAGTGTATTGACAAACATCAAGTAAGATGTTATGGTCTCAATGAAATTCCCAAATCTATATTAGAAACATTCAATAAAAGTAAACTCACAAAGAGCCTAAAAAAGATGATTGAAGATCATTTCAATAGTAAAAAATCAAAAACTAGTGGAGCCCTCACAAGCTGGGGGCTTACTTGGAGAGGCATTACTCAAAGGTGCCGCGAAAGGTTTATGGAATCTTGGACGAGTTGGTGCTTCGAAGGCTGTCAAATCAACCCTCCACCATAACCTTTCCATTTAATCCATGAGTTGTATGATCTACTACCTCCAGCATCTTTGTAAGCCTTGTATTGTCTCTTGTATTCAGCAACCAAGGCTCTACCCTCTTTTGCACTCACTTCAGGTCCTTTGAACAATCCAGGTGCAGTGACAACACTCCAAGCTTTCTTCCAATCAACAAATGGACATGGTATTGGTAATCCACTACCACTATGTGTTGGATCAAGTCTTTTAGATAAATCTGATGTGAAACTGTCTAATCTTTTATCAAGATATTGGTTGGTCGTCTCTTTCATTTTTTGTTTGATAAAATCTAGACATCCATAATGCCATTCTTAAGGTTGCACCTAAAAAAGGTTTTGTGATTCCTGGACATAAGTATACAGGCCCTGGAAACCCTCTTGAAGAGCAACTAAGGTATGATCCTAATACTGGTCAGATACTTGAGATATATCAACAACCAACAGGTAGAACAGATGCAGTCAGTATGCAGCATGATGTTGATTACTCAGTTTGTGGTAATAAACCAAAAGGTGATCAAGTGAAGTGCAAAAATGAAGCTGATCGTAAGATGGTCAAAGCTCTCGATGCAATTCCTTGAAAAGATCGACAATGGGGTCATACTGTGGCTAGGAACGCCATAGCAGCTAAGTCCAAATTAGGTATGGGTGTTAAAAAGCCAAAAAACGGGAAAAGCCGCCGAGTGAAGTTGCGTTTTATGGGTGTATGTAACTCATCTGCTAATTTTTCTTGCCAGTTTTCCTCACTCGACGGCTTGTGATCACAAATCATATTGATGAAATATGGGTAAGTGATCTAGTTGAAATGCAAAAGTTCAGTAAATGGAATAAGGGTTACCGATATCTTCTAATGGTTATTGATGTATTCAGCAAATATGGTTGGATCGTTCCATTGAAGGATAAGAAAGGTGAATCTGTCACTGAAGCATTCAAAACAATATTCAAGGAAGGTAGAAAACCACAATATATTTGGGTTGACAAGGGAAAAGAGTTCTATAACAAACATGTGAAAGACCTATTACAGAAAAATGGGATACATATGTACTCAACTGAGAATGAAGAGAAGTCATCAGTAGTTGAAAGATGGAATAGGACAATTAAATCCAAAATGTGGAAACAGTTCACAGTTCAAGGTAATACAATGTATCTAGCCATATTACCTAAACTAGTAAAACAATACAACAACACAAAACATTCAAGCATAAAATGACACCAGTTGAGGCTTCAAAGAAAAAGAATGAGGGTACAGTTTACTTCAATCTATATGGTGATATGGAAACATCCAAACAGAAACCAAAATTTAAAATAGGTGATAAGGTTCGAATATCTAAGTACAAACGGAATGTGTTCGATAAGGGTTATACACCAAATTGGACAGAAGAAGTGTTCACAGTTGATAATATCCAATACACTAATCCAATAACATATAAAGTAAAGGATCTCAGAGGTGAAGATATTCAAGGGAGTTTCTATGAACCTGAATTATTAAAAGCCAAGCAGGATGTTTTTCGTATTGATAAAGTCATTCGTAGAGATTATAAGAAGAAACAAGCTTTGGTGAAGTGGAAGGGATATGGTGATGATTTAAACAGTTGGATTCCAATGAAGGATTTAAACGCACCATAAAATATCATAAAAATATATAAATATATAGTATATACAATGGTAAGACCAAAAAATATTCATACACCAATCAAACATTTCAGTGAAGAAGAAAGAAAGCAATCAATCACACAAAGCAAGACCAAGTACATGGTGAATAAAGAATGGAAATGTCCTACATGTGGAAATAAGAAATATACATTAGCCGGGAAATGGAGCCATCTAAATACAAAGAAACATATGAAAAATGCCCAAGCCATAAAGGATCAATAAATATATAAAAAATAATAATCAAAAATCATAATCAACAATTGTTTCACTTTTCAATATTTTAAAAACTCAATCACTTTTTTCATCTCAAATCTCAACAGATGAATATCGTCTTAGAAAAAAAACTATAAAATCCTTCTAAACAGATGGAGTATCGTCTCAGAAAAACTATTCTCAAACAAATTTACAATTTAAACGCACCACAAATTGATATAAAAAAAATATATAAACACAGTATATAGAATGGAAAAAATTATCTCAACCTATAGTATGAACGCACGTGATCTCTCAAAACTAACCAAATCTAAATTGATTAGTCTACTAATCAAAACAGATTCACAAATCAAGAAACTGCTGTCACGCGACAAGAAGCAGCAGGTTGAAACACAAGACAAACCAACAACTCCTTTCATTACCAAGACTAAATATCTCTCATGGAGGCATCTCCCACTTGCCAAACAATTGGGATTCACTTGGAAGGATCTCCGTAGTAAAAATACAAGACAAAATGTCTTCAATAAAATATTAGAGTATGAAAAAAATATGTCTTTTGATGATATCATCAAACAAGCTATTCAAGACAGTACAAAAATGGATATACAAAATGCTAAATACCAAGGACGTGTTAATAAGATGAATATTAAACCAGTTCCATTACTAAGGACTAAAATAGAGGAAACTGCTAGAGCCCTGAAGGATTACACAAACTCCTTCGAAATAAGCATCAATAACAACAAAGACCCGCTTGAACAACTACAAAACACGAGAAAAGCCATCAAAGATCATATCACAAACATTCTCACAGATGTGAAAGGTCTAAAATTCGTTGAAACGCTTACGGTAACATTAAAAAAATCAGCAAAAGATGAAACACTGTACAAAACCGCATATTTCAATAGCAAACCTCTTACCATCATCAACAACACAGAAATCCCAGAAGCATTACAATTATCAAAACAGCAAATCTTAAACATGACAGCTAAATGGATATCTGAAGGTTCCGGTTGGACTATTGAATCTGTTGACAATCATTATATCAATATCGTACAATATAAGCCAATGAAAGGCTCATCATATATTGAACTTCCCCCAGAACTCAAAAACAGTAAAAAAGGATTGATCAACATGAAAAATGAGGATAATGAATGCTTTAGATGGTGTCACATAAGACATTTAAATCCACAAGATAAAAATCCACAGAGGATCAAAAAATCAGACAAGGAATATGTTAAAAATTTAGATTATTCAGGAATTGAATTCCCAGTAACCACAAAGCATTATAATAAAATTGAAAAGCAAAATGAGATCAACATCAATGTATATGGATATGAAAACAAACAACCATATCCTGTCTATGTGTCAAAAGAAAAACATGACAATCATATGGAACTATTATTAATAACTGAAAATGACAATAAACACTACGTATTCATCGAAGATTTCAACAGGTTTATGTTCAACAAAACGAAGTATGAGGGAAAGAAGCACTTCTGTATGTATTGTCTTCAGTGTTTCAGCTCTGAAAGAGTCTTGAACAATCATAAAGATAATTGCATTCAAGTTAATGGAGCACAAGCAGTAAAAATACCTAATGAAGATAACAACATCCTAAAATACAATAATCATAATAAACAACAACCAATGCCATTTGTGATCTATGCAGACTTTGAGGCTTTAACAGAAATGATATCTAGTTGTCAACCTAATAATGATAAATCATATACTGAGGCATACCAGAAGCATACAGACTGTGGATATGGTTATAAGGCCGTCTGTTGCTATAATGATAAATACAGCAAACCTACTAAAACATACAGGGGTAAAAAGGCTGTGTATAAATTCATGGAAGCCATGTTGGAAGAAGTTAAATATTGTAAGAGATTGATGAAAAAAGAATTTAATAAACCATTGAGAATGACGAAAGATGATGAAGAAAAATTTCAAAAAGCTGATGAATGTCATATTTGTGATAAAAAATATACTGATAAAGATATTCGAGTTCGAGACCACTGTCATATCACTGGTAAATATAGAGGCTCAGCTCATCAAGATTGTAATTTGAAACTTAGAGTAAACCCACAAGAAGTAAAAATACCAGTTATGTTTCATAATCTCCGTGGGTATGACTCTCATTTTATCATGCAGGAGATTGGAGCTATTGTTAAGAAACATACATACACAAATAAGAAGGGTGATGAGCAACAGATGACAATCAATGCCATCCCTAATAGTATGGAGAAATATATGGCGTTCATGCTTGGTAATAGCTTAGTGTTCCTTGATAGTTTTCAATTTATGAGTTCCAGTCTAGAAAAACTAGTGAGTAATGTACCAAGAGAATCATTGAAATACACCTCGGAAATATTTGAAGGTCAAGAGCTAGATCTAATGACCAGAAAAGGAGTTTACCCCTAAGACTATATGGACAGTTTTGATAAGTTCAAAGAACAACTTCCATCAAAAGAAGCATTTCACAGCATACTGAACAATGAGCATATATCAGATGAAGATTACAAACACGCCCAAAATGCGTGGAATACATTCTCTCTAAAAAAATATGGGAGAGTATCATGACTTATACCTTGCATCTGAAATGCTCCTATTAGCTGATGTATTTGAAAACTTTAGGAGAACATGTCTTGAATATTACAAACTAGATCCATGCCATTATTTTACATCTCCTGGTTTGTCATGGGATGCTATGTTGAAGATGACTAATATTAAGCTGGAATTGATGACTGATATTGATATGTTCCAGTTAATTGAAATGGGACTGCGTGGTGGTATCAGCTATATAGGCAATCGTTATGGTAAAGCAAACAATAAATACATCAGAGAATACGATGAGAAGGCGCCATCAAAGTATGTTATGTATCTTGATGCTAATAACCTTTATGGTTGGGCTATGAGCCAGTATCTACCAACAGGTGGATTCAGATGGATGACTGAAAAGCAGATCAATAAGATAGACCTTACTAAGTATAAAGAAGACAGTAATAAAGGATTAATATTAGAAGTTGATCTTAAATATCCAAAAGAACTGCATAATCTCCATAATGATTACCCACTAGCAGCAGAAAAAGTAGAAGTAACAAATGATATGTTTTCTAAGTATTGCAAAAATATATCTGAAAAATTTAATATATCAATTGGTTTGGTTCAAAAGCTCATACCAACCTTAAAAAAAAAAGAAAAATATGTTTTACATCATAGGAACCTCCAATTATATATTGATCTTGGTTTAAAAGTTACCAAAGTCCATCGAGTACTTGAGTTTAATCAATCACCATGGTTAAAACAATATATTGATTTTAATACTGAGAAACGTAAAAATGCAAAGAATGCTTTTGAAAAAGATTTCTTCAAACTCATGAATAATAGTGTATTCGGTAAAACGATGGAAAACATCAGAAAGCGAGTAGATGTCAGATTGGTTACTGATGAAAAGAAATTATCAAAATTAACCTGTAAGCCAACTTATGTTAGTAGCAAGATCTTCAATGAGAATCTGGTGGCTGTACATAAAATCAAAGAAACACTTACTCTAAACAGGCCGGCATATGTGGGTATGTGCATCTTAGATTTGAGTAAGACTTTGATGTATGATTTCCATTACAACTATATTAAAGACAAATATGGAGATAATGCTAAACTATTGTTTACTGATACCAACAGCTTGACCTATGAAATCAAAGCTGGAGATGTGTATCAAGACTTCTGGAATGATAAGCATAAGTTTGATAATAGTGACTACTCTTTGATAAGACAAATAAAAAAGTAATAAGAAAATTCAAAGATGAAGCCGCAGGAGTCCCCATTTGTGAATTCGTTGGTCTACGATCGAAAATGTATAGTTATATCAAAGACAATCAACAAGGAGGAAAGACCGCCAAAGGAATTAAGAAGAATGTCATCAAGAAGGACATCACACATGAAAACTATAAAGATACACTCTTCAATAATAAACAGATGTATCATTAGATGAAAACAATCAGAAGTGAGAAACATCAATTAGGAAGTTTTGAAATCAACAAAGTATCACTCAGCTGTTTTGATGACAAAAGATACTTATATGAAGATGGAATAACAAGCTACGCTTACGGACACAAAAATATTAAAAATTTTCATAAATAATTTTCTTAATTTCTATAATTTTCTTAATTTCTATAATTTTCTTAATTTTCATAATCTCAAAAGTTGGTTACAAAAGTTGGTTACAAAAGTTGGTTATAAAAATTGGTCATAAAAGTGGGTCACAAAAGTCGGTCACAAATGTTGGTTATAAAAATTGGTCATAAAAGTCCGTCACAAAAGTTGGTTATAAAAGTTGGTTACAAAAGTTGGTTGTAAAAGTTGGTTCCAGACCGATGTCCCGGGTTTTGGTCTTGGCTCCACATTTGATTCCTATGTTTTTATTCCTATATTTATTTCTTTAACAATTGATTCATAAATATTTTATTATTCGGTTTGAGCATTTAGTTTTTCCAGCAGTTGATTAATTATTGGAAAAATAGTTGAGAAATACAGAAAAAAAAAATCATAAATAAATATTTTTTATAATATAATAATATAAATGAAAAAAATATTTAAGACTATATTCAATAAATCTGTTTTTTGAACAATTGGTACTTTTATAATAATAATAATACTTTTACTTTAATGTATTTAAAATTTTTACAGCATTTGAAGATTGTTAGAAAAAAGTGAAATAATTGTTGATTCTAATTTTTGATTATGATTTTTGATTATAACAATTGAAAACTGTGGAAAAAGTGATAGAGTCTCCTATTTGAAAAAGTGATAGAGTCTCCTATTTTAAAACTGTGCTCGAACCGCTAACTACTATACTACTTATTTAAAAAAGTCAACTTTTCCCAGTGTCAAAACAACTGTTGACACACTGATTAATGTCAGGAATAAAACATCAAAACATCACTTCTTAAAATCGGTAAAATAAAATACATAACCTTGCTTTCCGATGCGAATGTTCCTGTCCATTTCTGGGCACAGCAGTGAGCTACGTATAGCTAACCACAGCTCACGGTCAACAGTATCGCAGCTAAAATGTGTCTCCGACACTATATCAAGCTGATTTGAGAATCACCAACCACAGAAGACAAAAATCTCCACCGTCATTTTCGCTCCTTTCATTCAAAACTCGATTCAAATGGCCTCTAGGTCGACCGCAACCACAAGTTTTCCGAGGGTATTCTTTCAACTCCTGTAATTTTCAAGGCAACGTCCAAGCTTTTCGGCTCACAGGGCTACTCCGAAGACAAAAACCGACTTGATTTTTCCAGAATTTTCTTCAAGATTTGTAGATTTTGCAGTTCAATTCTGCTTTCGCTGTAAGTTTTCATCCCACGAGAAGCGACGATCGAGTCAGGCTTGATAGTGGCGTGATTTTTCTCGATCAATCACAATTCTTTGCTACGCATAGCAACCAATGAAACTGCTTGAT
>JAEMPF020006634.1:0-13644 GCA_022496165.2 Catalaphyllia jardinei | reverse complement strand
ATGAATGTTGTGCCGCGTAGCACTATGAGCACAAATGATGTAACAGAGAATTAACTCTGAAGTGTAAATTTTAGTGCTAATGTAACCCATGAATAAACTAGATCTATTCCGGAGGTCGTGGGTTCGATTCCTACCGAGGTCAAAAGAATTTTTCTTTACCTCGTGTGGTTCCCTGATTCCCTTTACTAGGGCTAACGCCCAGTGGGTTATTCATGGGTTACATTAGCACTAAAATTTACACTTCAGAGTTAATTCTCTGTTACATCATTTGTGCTATTATCATCAGCCGCATTCAGTTTGAAAGTATCGAAGTGGTATGGATTTGTATCTTCATCGTTTGTTTTATTTCGTTGGAGGTAAACAAAGACGGAAACAACATCGTCAATACTTGGTGAGATCTGGAAGAATCCACTGCTCTGTGTTGGATTGGAAGCTGTATACAATTCTCTTTTATACGTCCAAGATTTCTTCGACAAAAAGGATTCGATAAACTTATCGTATAAAGTGTCCTTTGGTACTAGTCTCGGAACCCAAAGTAAGAATCTATTGACAACCACTCGACTAGTAGGTGCTGCAGCTACCTTATATATTAATTCTGTGTCATTCTGTAACTGTATATCGAACTGAAGTTGCATTGGGACTAACATTTTACCATGTAACTCTTCAAAGAAACCGTATCGATTAAGAGGTATAATTACATTAACATCTTTGGCGGCATCCTCACCGTCACCACCCTCACCAATTCTTTTCGTTAAATTTCGTCTAGCCTCAAATCCTGTATTTCCAGCAGCAGTCATGTCAGCTAAATTTGCTACATCTAGATACCAAAAACTATCTTTAGCCACCGATCTACTGAAATCATCACTGTATTCTAAGAGGTTCTTGACAAAAGTTACTTTTTGAAGATTATCAGTTTCATATACAATCTTACCAGCACTCTTTATTGTCAAATGGTTAATTAATGAATGAGCTCCATTAATAACTGTTGATCTGGTTGCATTTGGAACACCTGTACCATCAGCCAATACCTGTAACTGAAACTGCACCTCAAAATAAGCATTATACCAATCATAGAACGCAGACCTATCATTGATTGTGAACTTATACCCATTTTTTTCTGGTGTTGATTGTTTTGTGGGATCTCAATAACATCATTCAGTTGAAATCGAACCAACTCATATCTTTGCAAATATTCACTTGTTCTGAAAGCCATTATATTAATATATTACATAATTTTACTCTACCTCCTTCTTTTCAAACTGATCCTGATATCAGTCTATCAATAATCATATCTGTACTTTCTTCTTGCTGTCTCTCATTGCCAATTCTCATATTCCTAAGCTTTTTCATTATCAAGTCTCCCGACTTCTCAGATTTCTTTTCACCTACCCTTTCACCTACTGATTTTAATGCCTTCTCACCTGATTTCTTGGCGAACTTTTTTACAACAGATGATGCAGCACTCTTCATTGGTTTGAAAATATTATCAACGATAATCCCTGATCCTACATGTTTATCCACAAAAATACCGAGTTTTGGATGATAAACCCTGGTGAAATGGTTTCATTATACTATTATGTTATATTATTTTTTTCAGGATTAATGAAAAAGATGTATCAGCTCCATTCAGGTTAATTAATCTCCTTTTTCCATCCGTAATGTGTATCCTAATACTGTTTATACTATTCTTATTGATTGGATTAAATGTAACTGTTCTTGGTTCAGTTGTAAAGGAGTAACTAGGTTGAAGCACACTGGTTGAGAAGGAATAAATGATGTCTGTATCTTGACCGTCTACAAGCGAATCATTGATAAGGTCGCAGTGGATATTAGAATGTCTGTATCTTGACTGAGATTAGGAACCTTTGGTCCTATATTAGGTTCATTTTTCAATATTTCTTTATCAAACCCAACTAGGTCATTGAAATTGCTTGCAGTTAAATCAGGTTGATAATTCTTGGCTAATGTGACTGTGACCCTGAATGTTGTATTATCAAATTCGAGAGTGATGGGATACTCATTATTATTAGCACCATCTTTGACAATCTTCGTTATGTCCTTGATGTATGTATCAAAGTCAGTATAGTTCCAGACTCCTGCTGGGAAAGTGATGTTGTGAAATGTTGAACCGTTATCAGAGCTGTACTTTATTAGTTGATTATTGTATGATGAATTTACATTGAACCATGTGAATGACATGTTAATGATTCGGTTCAAACCAACTACATATTGAGAATTGCTATCCAATATTATGGGTCTGTTGAATTTGGTTATAAAATTCTGAGGAGTGTTGTTTCCTTGATCTTGGACGCTGTATGAGAATAAAACAATCTCGCGATCCATATATATAATAACTTTACACAATTATACTTTGAAATACTGATTATACAATTTATTATACTGCGGTCTATTTATTGTTGACATTCTCAATAATGTGTCCAGTATACTAACTCCTGTATTTCTCATCTTAATTGATGTGTTGCCTGCAACGGTTTCACAAATGATCAATTCTAATTTCTTGAGAAGCTGTTTGGGATCGTTGAAAAACATAACATTCCCACCTCTCTGTCTTCTTCCTCGGCCTCTGATCCCTAAACCTTCTTTTTTCTTCTCTAATTCTTTCATTTCTTTCATTAATTGTTTTTTGAAATTAATGTATTCTGTCAATATGGCTCTATCATTATCTATCTTTTAGTTCTTTGACTGCCTGGTGGATTCATTTAGGATCCCATTATTGTATTGTTTTGTAACATTTGCTTTAGAACCTCTTTTTCCGCTCTTTTTCTTAACATACTGATTTGAATCATTTTATTTTTGTGTTGAATTTCTGGAGAATTAATAAATTCTTCAATATTCTCATAATTTGATAAACTTAATTCATTTAACCTATCTCTCGTAAGATCTTCATCAAGTATTGTATAATCAATTTCTTCATCATCATCATATTTAGGTGGCTGCTCTTCATAGTATTCAGGTGGCTGCTCTTCATATGTTGGTGGTTTTGGTACTATTTGTTTCTCCTGCTGTGGTGGTGCATAATCACCATAATCAATCAGACCTTCTACATCCATGTCTTCATATGGATCAACTTCAGGCATATAGTCAATACCAGGCTCGTCTTTCTTCAGTGGTCTTTTTCTCCTTTGAGGCATCCTTACATCCAAATTACTGTCAATTACATCATCTAATTTACTTGTCATTGGTTTGAATACCTTCGCAAATGACTCTTGGTTTGTCTGTTGATTGATTTTATGTTGTGTGATTAGATCATGGACATAATTGATTTTATTCCCTAATTTGGTTTTACTCTTTGCAAGTTCTTTCCATTTAAGCAAACTCATTTTTGTTATATTATTACTTTACATAAAAATGACAAATCAAATATAAAAAACAATGTTCAACATCATGTTGAACACCATGTAGAACACCATGTTAAACACCATGTTAAACACTATGTTGAACACCTTGTTGAATTAATATACCAATATAATATAATGAGAATACCGAATTATGATGTTGAAGACGATGTGGTCTCAAACTTTAGACAACTATACGATTTCATGCCTCATCAATGTTTTCGGATGCTGATTTGCGGTCCAAGTGGTTCAGGGAAAACAAACACATTAATGCATATGATCTACAATCTGCTTTATTTTAATAAAGTTTATCTGTATGCAAAAATTTAGAACAATCCAAGTATCAGAATCTCATGGATGTCTTTCAGCCGATAAGTGATGAGGTTGGTTATGATGTTATTGAAGCAAGAAATGATGAAATTATTCCAGTTCAAGATCTTGGCTCTGACTCACAAAAAATCGTCATTTTTGATGATTATGTATGTGATAAAAACCAAAAACCATTAATCGACTATTTTATACGAGGGAGACATAAAAATTGTAGTGTGATTTATCTGAGTCAAAGTTATTATAAGACGCCAAAAGACATCAGACTGAATTGTTCTCACTTCTCCATTTATGAGTTTCCAAGTGCTAATGAGAAGAGTTTAATTTGCCGTGAAAACAGTATTTCAAAAGAATCATATGAAAAAGCAACTAAGGAACCATATTCCTTTGTATATATCGATAAGCTACGAAAATTCTCCACCAAAAATTTCAATGAAAAATATAATATATTAATATAAATGAGTTATTCAAACGGACTTTTACCTTCATCATCATCAACCATTGGTAAACGTGGACTACCTGGGTTACCAGGTGTTGGATTCAATTTAACAGATGATGGTAATTATGATATTGAAGGGAAGCGATTAACCAATATTGGTGAGTCTACTGGCGACAATGATGCAGTCAGTTTGAAAGTGTTGAAAGAACATACTTAAGTTAGTCAAAATAGTTATCATTTACAGCCAAGTTTTCGATTTTATAAAGACTTTGGTGACAAGAGTCAAATAACTGTAGGTTCACCACCAAATACATCGCCAGACCATTTTTTTCAAAATCATAAAGCGCATAATGATGCATATATAATTGAGAAAGAAGGTGATGATACTGGTTTTAGTGGAGAAGCATGGTCCAGTATAAAAATGAAAGGTAATCAATTAGAGAATGGTACTTATACCTCCGTTTTTGAAATATTTGTTATTGGTGATGCTGGTGGTTTTCTTGTTGATGATACAATAATTTTCAATGTCCACGGTGACAGTCATTATACGATTAATACATTCGATAGTGACAAAATATCCAATCAATATACTAAATCAATTATTCAATTCACAACTGATGGAAGAGCTGGAGTAGATGATGGGATAAAATTCCAAATTAGATATTATGGTTCTGATTACAATAAAAATATAAAATTTCTATTTTATTCAAGAGTGATTAAGGGTAAACAGTCGACAAGTTTCGACCATACTATTTTTAATGTCCGTGATGTTGTTGATAATCATATGATTCTCTATTTTGAGAATTTAAATTGATGGTTTAGGTGATCCTGTAGCATACGCTAATGCTGCTAATAAGAAGTACGTTGACATTCAAAACTCTCAGCAAAACATTGTTATTGCTGATAAAGCCAGTAAATCTTACGTCGATGGAGAAATAGCAAAAGTCCATATAGATACTACACCATTACTTCCGAGAGATGGTAGTAGAAAAATGGATGGTGATTTAGATATGGACAGAAATTATATTCTCTCTGTGGAAAATTTAGATGATTATAAGTCTGATGATCCTATAGAATATCGTGTCAAAGACATAAGAAGTGTTGTTAATAAAGGATATCTGAATATAAATTTTATCAAATTAAAAGATAAAGATGGTAAAGAATATTTTGATCTCAAACAGAATATAATAAAAAACTGTGAACCTTACTATGATGGACTTTTTGATAATAACAGTCTGGTCAGTAAAGCTTATGTAGACGCTGAAATTAGTAAATTACCCAAACCAGATACTGATGTCTTGAAATCAGATGGAAGTAAAGCTATGACTGGAGCTCTAAATATGGGTAATAATGATATTGATAATGTTAAAACAATTGTTGAAGACGATGGAGAAAATCCAAATTATGAACAAATAAAACACAAAGCTGTTAATTTTGAACTTTTAAAAAGTACACGAGACTATTTAGTCCGTTTCATTTCTGAGATAGATTACTTATTAACAGATGGAAGTGTAGCAATGACTGGAAATTTAGATATGGGAAATCAAAATATAATTAATTTGAAAGAACCAGAAGATCACCAAGCCACATATGCTGCTAATGTAAAATTTGTCGCCAATGCAATTGTTGATAATAATACAATTATTGATGGTATAATTGATAATAAAATAAAAGAATCAGAAGAGAATTCAATTGAGTCAATTGAAAAAGAAAATGTATTCAAAAGAGTGATGGACAATGATGAGTTCAAAGAAGATGATGATGACATTCACAAAATTGGAGTCCAGAATAAAAATTTTCATTTGGTAAACAAAAAGACTTACGAATTCAAGATTGATTATGATTCCAGTATTGGTTATTATAGCACCAGACTATCAATTGATTTGGTATATCTACCAAAAGGTTCTTACACAATGGTCTATGAAATGTATGTTGAAGATGGTATCACAATTGATGAGATAAATGCATCAAGTGGAACTCTATCAAGGATCAAAATAAATTCAAAAATAAATGTAACAAGTACAAGAAGCATAATACAATTATCAAAAAACATCATCTTTCCTAGTTTTGATGATTTAGATATTGACATAAGATTGAAAAGTAAAACTTATCCCCAAACTACTATTTACGGTGTTAAAGGTCAAGTCAATAATGTACCAGTAAATCTTTGGGATCGTCTTTACTATTATGACAATGATTCCGTCAAATATGAAGCAGCAATTGATATGAATGATAATAAAATAACTAGAGTCGCTGATGGTACTGAAGACAGTGATGTTATTACAAAATCACAATTTGATAGATTCATTATAGAAAGAGCGGAAGAAACTATTTTAGCATCGGATTCATCTTCAGAATCTCCGAGATCCTGATGTTTTTTTTGTGGCTGGTAAAGATTCGAGCCGACGCTTCGGTTCAGCTCATCAAAATACTTAACTCCTTGATGGATTTTTCGCAAGCACGGAATTGTTGGCGTTGGTTGGCGTTGAATCTCTTGTCGTGGCCAGCCAAAAAGGAGGCCGAGGTAAAACTAGGTCGCCCTCTGTAGTTTTGCGGCATTTTTGCTCTCTGCCCGTCCGAGCTCACGGCTGTCGAACAGTTTTTTCTTCTGTTCATTGGAAATTAGTTTCTGACCGTTTTTTATGGGCTCTACTAGGCCGGCAATATTGCCTGTTTTTCTGAGGTCATTTGCAAACGCTCTTATGCTTTGTTTGCCTCAGTAAAAGCGGGGTCAGAGATAGTGGAAAAATATTTTTTCTTTACCTCGTGTGGTTCCCTGATTCCCTTTACTAGGGCTAACGCCCAGTGGGTTATTCATGGGTTAAATTAGCACTAAAATTTACACTTCAGAGTTAATTCTCTGTTACATCATTTGTGTTCATAGTGCTACGCGGCACAACATTCATAGTGAAAAACGGTTTGGTGACCGGGTGCGAGCGAAGGAAACGATCAATGGCGGCTCTCAGATGGATTTCATTGATGAACTTTTGTAAGCTGACATTGTGCCATCTTTATTTCGCGCAGACGTGCAAAAACTTTTCCGAAAAACATTCAGCTCCTCGTTTGACATTTCTTCTATCGGTTTCGAAAATTTGGTGCCACCAGGACTAGCAAGCCATTCAGTAACATTAAGGTAAAAATTGTTGTTACGTAATCTTCATGAATGCGTAAAATCTCGATGTTCGTGTTTGAAATTTTACAGCTTTTACGGGAAACTTAACGAGTACGTACCATTAAATATTCTCATTCCTAACTTCATGGCTTTTTTGTTGTTACTTGGATGGGATTGTCCTTTAATTTCTTGTATTTCTTCTGTAGACAGACGGAACTTGGCTTCCAACATAAAATTTTATGCCAAGCCACACTTGCCGCATTAATTTCCATATAAGGTCAAACGTAGGTATAATCGCTGGTAACCGAGATACTGTGAACCAATCAGAAAGCTAGAATTGCATTATCCGAGGTTGAAAAGTTAATAATTTTCGTTATCAGCTAAAACATACATGTGATAAACTTTCTAGATAAAGAAACAATATGAAATAGCTATAAAATTTTGTGAAAACTTGAATATTGCAATACTCCCTGCCCCCCGGAGGGGGGGGATCCGTCCTTTTATATGGGAGATCCCCCCTGACTTTCAGTAGAGCCCCAAGAATAAAAGTATCAGCATCTTCCAAACTTTTACTTTCCCCAAGAGAAAGAAGGGACTACAGTATTCTAGACAAGGCAGAATGAAAGATTCAAAGCCTTAACATTATATTTCTGGGTCGGCTCTAAAAGCCCAATTCTTCTGAGGGTGCAGCTTTTTGTGTATGCCTTACTGGACATATTACAAGGTCAGCTTGCTGTCGATGTTAACGCTAAAAACCTTAATAAATGACAGGCCGGGTTTGGATGAAGAAAATATATCATTTTAGAGAGCATTGGAAACTGATAGTGTTATGACATTTTTTTATTAGAACTTTTTATTTACAGAGCAAAATATTACCAATGATGTGTATAAGCATCGAGCATCCATATTAAAACATATAAATATATGTTATTGGCCGACTGGGAGGTCCGTACAGTGAAAAACTTTGACCGAGGTCTTGAAAATGCTGCCCAAGGCCGCTTAAGCTGGGGCGTTGCATGTGCGCAATTGGTTATGGTTGCTGAGTAAAGATGGCATCTAATCGCTAAAGTACTAATGGAGAAGAAACGCAAAAAGGAATGGCATTGTATTCGGAAACCTATCAACACTATTTACATCAATTTTACTTTGCATTACATTTTATTTACAATACACTGCAATTATGACTGATGATATAAATAAATATATCAATACATTTACCAAGTCTTAATAACCACCTAAACAAATCAAATAAATGTCTGGATTTATTAAAACAGTATAAAAGAAACTTGGTTTAATTGACAGAAGTGCCTTTCCCTCTAAAATAGGCGATATGGAAACTTTCTTCTAGTCTTTTTATATCCTCCTTTTCACAAACTCTGTATGTATATGTACCATTCCAAATTTTTCATCGCTTGAAACGATTTTGTGGAATTTAGGTGTCTGTAAGTCAATGTTTGTAGTTCATTTGCTGCAAAGTTCCGAACTTTTCTCTAACACATTCCATTGTAATAAATCCAGGAAAAAATGTCACATCTAGTATGCTAGGAAATTTCCAAGCTGTGCTGCAGCTATCATATATAATGACTCGATTAAGTGCCTTGTTGCAGTGAGAGCCTTTTCTCAGCACCCAAGCCTTATCATAATTTTGATAAGCGTCCCTACCGTTTTTTGATCAATCGGTGTCATTAGGTCGCTATATACATGTACGGTACATAAAATGGAGGTATTGGTTGATGTTAGTTCCTTCTGAAGAGCTGTCATTGCAACCACTTCTCACAACAATTTGACAAAATAAACAATCAAACAAACAAGCAAATGAACAAACAAAGACTAAAAACCAAACGCTTTAGTCTGGCTCATTTGAAGTGTGTCCAGGGGTCAGTTGTTATTTTTACGTGGCCGCACAATTCCTTCAAAGGAAAGATCTGTCTTTCGTTTTTTCACTCGTAGGTGTCACTGATGTAGAAAAATAAATAAGTGCCTATTCCATAAAAACCTCCAATCCTATAAGCACTCTCCTTTCAGATTTCAAAAAACAATTAAAAACAAAAACCTATTATAAGCGTCCCGGGCGCTAAATCAAACCATTATGACATTCCATTCGGCTTAAGCACGGAGTTTTCTTGTTTATTTAATGTCTGAAATGATTATAAAAGCAGCTAAATATTGAAATTAAATCAAGTTTAATTAATCTTGAGACATTTGCTGAGTAAAAGTGAACCTTGAATATTATGACGAAAGGCCTTGTAACTACTGAGCTTATTTATAGCAGCTTAAGCACGTGACAAGGAGCGCTTAAAGCCTATAAAATGTACTTATAGTGTTTTGATTAATAAAGAAAGAAACGCTCTCTTTTTATCTATATTTGATCACATGTCACGGAGAGGAATAACTGGAGCTGGGTTCACCTGCTGAGGCCGTCTACAAAAGAGGACAAAAAGAGTTCTTCTGAAGTCTGGCATTCGTGTTGTGTATAGAATGGGATTCACAAGCGAGTTGGCAAAATAAAGAAATATGGACACAAGATTTAACCGAAAAATTGCTATGTCGGATACTGAACTAAAAATATCAGTTGCAAAATAGAAAAAAGTGGTTATTACAAATGGGAGCCACATCAGCAGAGATACAAAAGTCACAGCAAATAAAGTCATGGTCAATTTTCTTTCTCTACTGGCTGCACCATGGCGATGGGGCTGCGCTCCACAACGGATTTTAATAATGGACACGTACGAAACAGAAAATATCAACAGACAAATTAAATTAAATGAATTCCATAAGTAGTAATAATGACTTGGTTGTTTAAATCGTTCTAGAACTTCAATCCCAGTTGATACCAACCCAGCTGTAACCCAGGTGGTAGCTACGATTAATACATAAATCCATTTTCGCATAACACGATATCTGTGTGGGAAGAAGGTCGCATGAAGCCGCTCCAAAGAAATCGCAGCAATGTTAGTTACAGAGGCAACAGGAAAGAAAACAATAAGATATTTCACATAGACTGCTAACTGAACATGTACGATGTCCTCCCATAAATTACAGAAGTTTACCCCAACAAAACTGAAATACTCGGTGGAAAATACCCCAGCCAACATGTCTGTAACTGCCAAGTTAATCATCAGGTAACTACGCTTGCGGAGATCACGGTTTTTTTTATAAAAACAGTTATAGTAATTAGATTTAGTGTTATTATAGCGATAGACAGTATCAACAACACAGCGAGCCAGGGTACGCATTCAGCTAACGAAAACATCACTTTTGGTGCTGGAAGAAACAGCTTGTCTACCTGTTGAGAGAAATAAATTTCTACTAAGTTGTAACATTCTTATAATTGTTGTTTAAAAGTATTTAACACGTAACGAGTATGTACTTAGTATATTATTCCTCAGTATATTGATGGGGTGTGTTGAATAATTTTAGATCAAGAATATGTTAACATATTTGATAACATTGCACTAACCGCTGATGTGAACAACTTTCAATGATTTTCTTTTGCAATGATTTTCTTTTGCAAATATTGACCGATAAAATTCTGCCGAGGTTACATTTATCGGAGTGAGTTTTTTTGTCCATAAGCAATTGTTATGTTAGAGTACTCACATTTTTAATTGTGTCACTAAAAGTAGTGTTTAGTTTTAAATAATGTTTAAGTTTGGATATAATTAGTCAACTGTGGACACTAAAGGAACATTTTAAATACAAAATTGCCATCCGATTACACCTGACAACATAAAGTCTGCCAAAAAAAAGCCGTCATCAATATTCACAGTGCAATAACTTTCGTTATCAGCTAAAACATACATGTGATAAGTCTTCTAGATAATCAAACAACATGATATGGCTGTAAAATTTTGTGAGAACTTGAATATTGCAATACACCCTGCCCAGGGGATCCGTCCCCGAGTTATATGGGAGATCCCCCCTGACTTCCAGTAGAGCCCCAAGAATAAAATAATCACCATATTCCAACCTTTTACTTGTACTCCACCCACGAGAAAGAACGGACTACAGTATCCTAGATAAGGCAGAATGAAAGATTCAAAGCCTTAACATTATATTTCTGGGTCGGCTCAAAACGGCCAATTCTTCTGAGGGTGCAGCTTTTGGTGTATGCCTTACTGGACTTTACCTTTATTAGAAGGTCACCTTGCTGTCGATGTCAACCCTAAAAACCTTAATAAATGACTGGCCGGGTCTGGATGAAGAAAATATATCATATTAGAAAGCATTGGAAACTTATATTGTTATGATATTCCTTTTATTAGAACTTTTTATTTACAGAGCAAAATATTACCAAAGATCTATAAAAGCATCGAGTATCTATATTAGAACATATAAATATATGTTATTGGTCGGCTAAGAGGTTCGTATGGTGAAAAACTTTGACGGAAATGTTGAAAATGCTGCATTTAAGGTACTTGGCAATGACATCCGACGATGACGAAGCGTTGCTCATTAATTTCGCTAATTTTTGTGTTGAAATAACCTACTTGTCAAATAAAATATGTATGTCTTATACTTTGGTATACTGAAACATACCCAAATACGTAAATTTATCATGATGTTAAGAGAAAGAGAGACACATTCACGCAAATTTTAGCACGCCGTTAAACTGTTTTCAGCGAGTATACGTTAATTTCAACGTCAGGTAGTCTCCCACACCCGCACAACCTCGACACATGGAAAACCAGATGCCTCCGAGTCAAATTTTACTCCTTAATGTTTTGCATTAAACTTTAATGAATGTCAGAGCATTTTACTAGATATTAGTCAACTGTGGACACTAAAAGAACATTTTACATAGAAAATTGCCATCCGATTACACCTGACAACATAAGGTCTGCCAAAAAAAAGCCGTCATCAATATTCAAAGGGCAATAATTTTCGTTATCAGCTAAAACATACATGTGATAAGCCTTCTAGATAAACAAACAATATGATATGCCTATAAAATTTCGTGAAAACTTGAATATTGCAATGCCCTTTGGCCCGGGGGGTGGGGGGGGGGGGGGGGAATTCCCGGCCTTTTATATCGGAGATCCTCCTGACTTCCAGTAGAGCTCCAAGAATAAAATAATCAGCATCTTCCAACCTTTTACTTGTACTCTCTTCACGAGAAAGAAAGGACTACAGTATTCTAGATAAGGCAGAATGAAAGATTCAAAGCCTTAACATTATATTTCTGGGTCGGCTCAAAACGCCCAATTCTTCTGAGGGCGCAGCTTTTGGTTTATGCCTTACTGGACTTATTAGAAGGTCAGTTTGCTGTTCAGACGCCGTACTTCACATGAGTCAAATCGAATTCAATAAATTAAGTTCATGTAAAGTACGGCGCCTGAATCAATTCGAAACGGCTGATATAATTCGGATCGGCTTAGCCGTTCTTCACGCCTGGCTCAGCCGGAAATAACGGCTCTGGACCGGTTTTGATTTAGACGCCGATCTTCACATGAGCCGAACCAAATACATAAATTAATTTAATGTATTTTTGTGTTCGACGAAAGAAGAACGCTTCCTAATCTTCTGGGTTGCCTGTTATTGCGTAGGTTCCGTGTGCACGCAAGCGAAAGCTGACCCGTGTTTTTTCGTTCCGTTCCATAGTTCACCTTTTCGGCCGCATTTTGAATGACGTCACAATTTCGTTGCACAAAGCATTCTGCCTCGTGGAAGGTTCAAGCTTTATCATTCTGCCTCATGCTTCGCTGTTTGTCGGACGTGTTGGAAGGTTCAAGCTTTATTGCTGTTTGGTCGGTAAGTTATTTTGTTATGTTGTTATAAAATTTCGTAGGTGTAATTTATCAGAGCCTGGGGAAAGTGTGTGCCACTTCCGGACGCTGTACATCAACCAGAACGTGTTTTCTTTTGAACGGTTCGCGATGTTTGATCGAACTGACCCGTTGGGGTCGCAAATCAAATCAGCCAAGTAGTGTTGCTTGGCCATTGTGCCAACCGACCCATTGCGGTCATATCATTCTGCCTCGTGCTACGCTGTTTGTCGGACGTGTTGGAAGGTTCAAGCTTTATTTATTTTATATGTTCACGAACACGATCGCCTAGGCTTTGGGATGTTAACTGTGGAAACAGCTGTAATTCCCGGTTGTATTTGATTGCAGGGAAGATTTCCGTATAACCCCATACGTTTATTATGCATGCAGAATTATTAATTATGCATGCACTCCATTGTTTACGAAGACAATAGCAAATCCCTAAGGTATTGAATATATACATTGATAATTAGTACTTACCGTATAAATAAAAGAGGATTTGATTGCGCGCTCTTGCGCGATCTCGCGCGCTGTCTTTTCTCCGATTCTCCTCTTCCCCTAGCTCCTTTTTCCCTCTTTTTCTTTACCCAGGCTTCTGGTGTTTTTGTTTTTTCTTTTTTATCTTGTACCCCATCAGGTCTCGAA
>JAEMPF020006632.1:8732-13664 GCA_022496165.2 Catalaphyllia jardinei | reverse complement strand
TGCATTCGAAGAAAATCGAAACAACCCTAAAGCAACGTGGAATACGACAAAAACATTGATTGGATCTGGAAAGATGAATAAAGGGGTTAGTAAGCTACAGTTAGATGGCAAGGCTGTTGAAAATGCTTCAGAAATTGCGGAGTAGTTTAATTTATATTTTTCCTCAATCGCTGATTATTTGAGATCCGGATTTGGAAATACACCAAAAGACTTGTCCAAGTTGGTAAACTTTGTTGAGTCTTGCAAAGATCCGGATGTGGTTTTCTCTGTTCCAGACATAACCATTGCTCAGGTGCTTCAGATTATAAAGGGGATCAGTCCTCATAAAGCTGCAGGTAAGTAAGTTGTTGAAAATGGCTGCTAGTATTGTTACTCCATCGCTTACCGCCATATTTACAAAGTCAGTTATCACTGGGATTTATCCAACAGAATGGAAAATGGCCAGGGTAACTCCAATGTTTAAAAAGGGTGAAAAATCGGATCTCAACAATTATCGTCCAATTTCCGTTATTCCGGTTATCTCGAGGTTTTTGAAAAAATTGTTTACGACCAACTGTACCAATACCTAAATGACAATCAATTGTTATCAAGTTGTCAGTCGGGCTTTCGCTCCTTGCATAGCACCCTAACGGCCTTGCTTGAGGCGACAAATAGCTGGTCTGTTAACGTCGACAACGGCTTCCTGAACGGAGTAGTCTTCATTGACCTTAAAAAAGCTTTCGACACAATTGATCACGAAATTATTTTACGTAAACTGTCTTACTTTGGTGCTGACCAGGCAACTGCTAAGTGGTTTCAGTCATACCTAAGTAATCGGACCCAAAGGTGTAATGTAAATGGCAATCTGTCAGCTGCAAGCACTGTTACTTGTAGCGTAGCATCCTGGGTCCCTTGCTTTTTTTGATGTACATTAACGATCTCCCTAACTGCCTGCGGGTTGCTGAGCCGAGAATGTTTGCTGATGACACCAGTATAACCTTATCTGCAAAAACGGTAGCCGATCTTAAACTTGCAGTGACTTCTAAACTTAACAATCTTACCTGTTGGCTGAGAGTCAACAAATTAAGTTTAAATGTGGCCAAAACTGAGCTAATGATAATCGGATCTAGGGAGAGATTGAATGCCCAATGTGAGGAGATTAATATAAGTATCGATGACAGGACGATCAAGAGAGTTGACCATACTAAATCTCTGGGTGTTACCATTGATGCACAACTTTCTTGGTCTAAACACGTTGACGAGATAAGCAAGAAAGTCTCTTCAGCCATTGGTGCATTGAAACGCGTACGACCTTTTATTCCGACGGATGTTGCAGTTCAAATTTATAATTCTTTAATATTACCACATTTTGATTACTGCAGCCCGGTTTGGGATGGTATGAGTGGCTGAGTGATAAATTACAAAAATTACAAAATCGCGCCGCCAGAGTAATTAGTCAATCACCTTTTGATACGAGCTCCAACCTCCTTCTCGCGATGCTTATGTGGAAGAAGCTGTCTCTTCGTCGTTAAAAGCTGAAAGCTTTAATTATGTATAAAACATTGAATGAACTTGCCCCAGATTATCTTCAATGTCTCTTCACTGAACGCCACGTTAACGATTATAACCTGAGAAATCTTGAAGGAAAGCTTTCGCCGCCCAAGCCAAATACTAATTACTTAAAACGAAGTTTTTGCTACAGCGGGGCCTGTTTATGGAACAACTTGCCCCAAGATTTAAAAACCGTTTGTTCTATTGGGCAGTTTAAACGGGGTATTAAGAAAGTATCTGAGATATCGGATTATTATTAATTATTAACTTAACTGATGATTCTCCGTGTATAAATAAAGATTTACATTACATTACAGGTATAGATAAAATCAGCGCCAGGTTTTGCGTATTGCCGCTCCCATTTTAGCTCCAAGCATAGCAAGGCTTATCAACGTGTAGTTTTCCACAGGAAAGTTTCCTACTCGTTGGAAAACCGCTAATGAGACACCACTGTTCAAACAAGGTGCGGCCAGTGATCCTTCTAATTATCGCCCAATTTCTGTGCTACCGGTGGAGTCAAAAGTAATCGAACATCATATTCACAACTCTCTATATGCTTTCCTCATGGATAATAACTTGTTGCATTCTAGACAGTCTGGGTTTCGTAGAATGCACAGTACCGAGACTGCTCTAATCAAGTTAGTTGCCGAGCTTTTGTTCAGCTTGGATAATAATCATGTATGCGGCATGGTCCTGGTTGATTATCGAAAGGCTTTCGACATGGTGGACCATAAGCTATTGTTGCGCAAGTTGGAACTGTACGGTATAGTCAACCGGGAGCTTGCCTGGTGTCACTCTTATTTGCTGGATAGGAAGCAAGTGGTCCGTGTAAATGGGAGTGAGTCAAGCGAAGCTTTGGTGTTGCATGGAGTCCCTCAGGGCAGTATCTTAGGTCCTTTATTCTTAATTTTGTTTATCAACGATCTGCCCTTGTATACAAGTGCTCAGTTGGACCTTTATGCAGATGACTGTCACCGCTTCTGCGGATGTGAAAAACTTAGCCACCTTAATTTCATCACTAAATAAGTCTGTCTCTGAAATTCAATTATCGGCTTCAGCGAATAAGCTTCCGTTAAATGAAGACTAGACTAAAGTACTTACGATCACTGGGAAAAGATGCGTGGCTAACATAAATAGAAGTGACATAGATGTTATCGTAAACGGAAACCAGCTCAGTAATGTGGATTGTGCTACCTTATTAGGCGTAGAAATTGACAGCAAATTGTCATTTAATGAACATATTGAGAAAGTATGTAAAAAGTTGGCCTTTAGAATCGCAATATTGCGTCAGATCCGAGCCTGTCTACCTCTTAAACAGCGACTTCAGTTTTATAATAGCATTATTCGCCCTGTTGTCTTATGCTAATGTTGTCTGGGCAAATTGCGATAAAGAGTCGGTTTATAGGGTCTTGAGATTGCAAAAACGTGCGGCACGCGTTATTTCTTATGCCGATCGCATGACACCATCAGTTGCTTTGTTTAACAAGCGAGGTTGGATTCCGTTTTATGAGCAACATAAGATAGATAAATGCATAATGTATACGCGAATTAATGAATCTTTGCCGAATTATCTAAATGAACACTTAATTTTTAACTAGAACCACTACGTGGAACTTACCGGGGCCCAGTGGGACACGGGATTCCATAGTTAATTTTTCGCACCTGTTCCCCCATCTTCAGCGGAGGCTAATATTAACTTATTTTACAATCTGAGACAGTTTGAACACCTGCTTAGATGTAAGTAATTTTAATAGTTATCTTGTCAATCAACTTATAATAATATTAAAATTTTCTTTGAATTGTGTATTGTCGTTATAACAGTAACAAACTTTTTTAAAAATAATTGTTCGCTTACATGAAATATCTGATTTCGAACATATCCTGTTTGTGCAGATAGAAAGCTCCATATCCAGAAAATTGTGTTATTTCTTTATAACACTAACAACTTTTTACAAATAGTTATTTGTTTACATGAAATATTAGATTTCGAATTTGTGCTGATCGTGCTTATAGAAAGCTCAATATTCAAAAAACTCTCGTAATTTCTTTATCAATACCCCCAAAACTCTCTTAATTTCTTTATAACACTAACAACCTTTTAAAAATAATTATTTGTTTACATGAAATATTCGATTTTAAAGTTGTCCTCATCGTGCGTATGGAAAGCTCAATATCCACAAAAAATCGCTGAGGAAATGTCTAGTTGATTTCAGAAACAATTAAAGTGTCTTTGTTGTAAGTGATAGAAACAGTTCAACAATAAGCAACTTTTGTGCTAAAGTATGTTCATCTTGATTTAAGATGTTGTCAACAAGTTGGCCAAGGACTTGGTCACCCATCTTTACAGACAGTTTGTTGTCTTGATCATCCATAACAGTTATTTTGGCGGATATGCCCGTTGAACAATCGTCGCGTCGCATGGTTCCGCACTGATCTCATTTAACAGTGTCTTGGCACGTCCCAGGAAGGCGTCTACTACAGTCCGGGCATTTGCTGAACTTTTCAAACTTTCGAATTCTCTTGAATCGTTTCACCATGATGGTTTCTTGTGGTTCGGTAGTTCCTTGTGTTTGTATTTCTACATCGTTTAGTTCTTGGTCTTCTTTTGGGTCGCCATTTTTTTTTGTTAGACCATATCCTTACTTGCAGAGGTTCCACGAGGTATACTTTTCCGATTTCAATGCTTTGAATATGTTCTTCCCACATATCTAACGGGATCGAAGCAGTCAAGTCGGCGGGACGGTGGCGACGGCCAGCTTAAGCTTTTTCGATCCTACTTGGATGGCTTGTTCTTTATGGATTACTTTCGCTTTTAAGGAAACTTTGTTCCACTCTTTTCCTTCGTTTAGTATGCCGATTATGTTCGTAGCGATTTGCTTTTCCTCTGGCACTTCAGCATATTGAAATGAGTACTCGCCGGCTGTTGGTTGACCTACGTATGTCACGTCATTGATTACTATTTTGTCGTCGCTTGTTCTTGCGAAGTCTTTAATTTTGATTGGCGTCTTCGTTTGTTGGCTGTAAACGAAAAAGATCTTGCGTTTCTGAGGAGAGTAGAGTAATGCTTGGCAAGTTTTTACTGGCGACGTCTGGATTCTCATGGTTACATATCCGTGGTATTACTTCGGATTCTTTTCACTTCTGATACATCTTGTGCGTATCCTATGAGCTATGAGTGTCTCTTCGTTTTTACGCTTATTGCTTGTTTTGTTGAGAGGGGACGACATTTTACAACTTTCAAGTATCAGAGTTGTTACGGTTGTCAGCTGTCTTATGTAATCTTGGCTATTCTACGCACCACCTTCGTTGTTTCTCACCTTTAAGGATCAAGATACGTTTCAAGGGCTGTTTCAAGGTGATTTCTGTGCCGACAAGGTGATCTGTCATTGGTCATTACATCTG
>JAEMPF020006632.1:1232-3732 GCA_022496165.2 Catalaphyllia jardinei | reverse complement strand
CGCCCAAGAATTTGAACAATGGTACGATGCACACGATCCCCACCATGTCTTTGACTTTCAAAAGGAGCTCCTGGCCTATTGCGAATCCGACGTGCTGTTGCTCAAAGGGGCCTGTCAAGTCTTTTGCCAAGAGTTCCAGGAGATCAATGGGTTCAATCCCCTAGAACGTTGTCTCACCATCGCCTCCGCCTGCAATCTCTTCTACCGCACCAAGCACATGCCCGAAAATCAACTGGCCTCCGAACCCATCCACGGATGGCACGGACAAGGCAAACCCCATTCCCACGCAGCCATGGAATGGTTGACCTATCTAAATGACATCCACGGTGGTCACATTCGACACGCTCGCAACGGAGGAGAACACGTGATTCGACAAGATGGCAAGACCTTCCACGTGGACGGGTACGATACCAACACTCACCGTATACGAATTCCACGGCTGCTTTTGGCACGGCTGTCCCAAATGTTACCCGGAACGAGACAAAGCGCGTCACAAAATGAACGATCAGACCATGCGTGACATCTACGAAGTCACCCGACGCAAAGAAGACGCTCTGTTCGCCATGGGTTACAGCGTCGTCGTCATGTGGGAATGCGAGTGGCAAGCCATGAAGAAAAACGACGCCACCCTGTGTGCTCTCGTCGATTCCTTTGGACTCGTACCCAGACTCCAACCGCGAGACGCGTTTTTCGGAGGACGCACCAATGCCATCAAACTACATCACGTGGTCGTCGACGGAGAAAAGATCCATTACCTCGATTTCACCTCGCTCTACCCCTGGACCAACAAAAACTGTTTCTATCCCGTGGGACATCCCGAGATCTACTACCAACCTCCAGACACCGACATCAGCGGTTACTTTGGTCTGGTCCAATGCAAGATTCTACCACCCCACGGTCTGTACCATCCCGTCTTACCCTATCGCCACGGCGGAAAACTCACGTTCCCTCTCTGTCGCACCTGCGTGGAACAAGAACAACCCAAACCGCTGACCGAACGCAGTCACCATTGCAGTCACACCGACGACGAACCGCTGTCTCCTAGACACGTGGCCCACCCCCGAATTGCAAGAAGCCGTCAATCAAGGCTACGTCATTCAACACGTGTACGAAGTCTGGCACTTCCCGCAGAAATCCGATCAACTGTTCTCCTCCTACGTCAACACCTTCCTCAAAATGAAACAAGAAGCCAGCGGATGGCCCGAGTGGGTGGGGGACGATCCCGACAAACGCAAACAATACCTCCAAGACTACCAAATCAAGGAAGGCATTCAACTCGATCCCAGCAAGATTCAAAAGAATCCAGGCCGACGCTCCCTCGCCAAAATGATGCTCAACAGTTTCTGGGGCAAGTACGGGCAACAAGGGAACAAGAGCCAAGTCGAAGCCATTTCCACGCCAGGGCGATTGTACCAGTTGCTGAACGATGACAGTCGGGAAATGCAAACCCTACGCGTCATGAATGACGAAATGATCGAAGTGGTCCACAGGCGCGTCGACGATGAAGAAAAGATCCAAGTCAACATCAACATCTTCGTGGCTTGTTTCACCACCTGCTGGGCCAGACTCAAACTCTACCGAGAAGGACTGAGTCGACTCCGACCCCAACAAGTCCTCTACTTCGACACCGACTCCATCCTCTTCTCTCAGCGACCCGGCCAACCCACGCTACCCACCGGCGATCATCTCGGCGAATTCACCAGCGAATTGAAACCCGACGATCACATCGTCGAATTCGCGGCCGCTGGCCCCAAGAATTACGGGTACAAAACTCACCGAGGTAAAGTGGAATGCAAGATACGCGGTTTCACCCTCAACGCACGCGGACAAAGCCAATTGAACTTTGACCTTCTCAAGGCCAACGTCATCGACGAAGTCACCGCACCCCTGGACGAACCACGTGCCATCCCCGTGCACAACCCCCACAAGATCAAACGGGATGTCCACACCAAAACCTTGGAAACGGTCGAAGAAACCAAACGATCCCGACACCTTCCTGTCGTATCCCTATGGTTACCAAAAACAGTCCACCATCCTGGACGAAGATCTCAGTCAAGCCCAGGCAGCCCAACTCGATGATGCAGACATGCAAAATGTAGAACTATTAATGAATTTGTAAATAAAATCGTTTTTCACCTCTTACCACGGTTGTCTGTTCTTGTTTTCGACTTCCTGATCTCATGCCCGATCCCATGACGTCACTTCCGGTTTTGATGACGTCACTTCCGGTTGCCATGGCAACACCTCCTATTGTCATGACGTCACTTCCGGTCAGCCTCGTTCCCATGTTGGCCGAGCGGACTTAGGTCCTCACCCAAACTCGGGTCCAAGCCCCTGCGGGTCAAATACCACGTGACCAAAGTCACGTGGGCGAAATGCGGCTTTCTGATTGGTTAAAATTCGAAATACGGCTCTCTGATTGGCTACCGTCCATACCGACCCCCTATACTACTGGCGCGGCAAGCACAAGAAGAAAAACAGACTGCAGACTCTTCTCATG
>JAEMPF020006631.1:0-13665 GCA_022496165.2 Catalaphyllia jardinei | reverse complement strand
CTTTACTATGTTTGTAACCGCTGTTTGTTTTCTCTTTCTATTGAAATCATAATCCCAGTATAAGAAAGTTTTTACGATGACTGCAGAAATTCTGGTGCGCTCAGACACATGAATTTATAACTTATGTGATGCGTCAACGAGCGAGAGCTGACAATTTGTTATCGTAAAAAACAAATTGACATCAGTTTTTCGTGCGTCTGTCCTCTTATTGATCATGAATTTCGTCATAACATTGTCGAAGAAGTCTGCGGATCCACTTGGCTATCCACAGCTACTTTGACAATGTTAAGACGAAAATAGGACAGACGCATGAAAACCTGACATCAAACGGTTTAACAGACTTCTCAATACAGCACATGGAATCACTTACCTCATCCGGGACCCAAGATAATCTGAAAGTATTTTGAAGATGGAGTACCTCGGCCCGGTCCCTCTCTGCTTGATTAAGCCGCGTGTTTGCCTGAAGAATTGAAACAAATTCAAGAGAGCGCAAAAACTATTCTACTAATTAGTTTACTGCGACAGAGCTCGTTTCGAGGAGGAAGAACGTTGCTACATCTCAGGGGTACAACTTCTCTTGCTCAGTTTCAAGTTGTTTTTATCTGTCAAATCTGACCTGCAAAAGACCTCATAGGCAAACGATTTCTATACGCAAACGTATATTTTCAGATGGAAGGTTTCCCATCAGGCCATGCTTCAAAACAGAGGCATATGGTTACTGGAAAATGCTTGACTGAAAAGGAACTTGACCTTCTTCGATTTCTCTAAACTGACTCAATAGCAAGACAAGGATTATTAGTTATTGTTAGTATAAACTAACCTCGTGGATAGCTGCTTCCGTTTCTTGTCGAATTTTCGCCATTTTGTTGACAAACGTGGCTTCGCACTGTTGAAAGGAAGACAAGCTTTAGGTGCCGTGGCAAACTGATCTAATCCAAACAAACTTAGCGACAGCAGGGAGGCAGCGTGGCCGAGTAGTTAGAGCGCCGGATTTGAAATCCGTAGCCTACGGGTCTGACCGCTAGCTGATGTTGTTGTCGGTAGCCCCGAGTTCAACTTCTGGGCTACGTTTGTAAATAGCCAACTGGTCTGCCTCCCGCTAGCTGGGATTCTTAACCTAGTTATGTTTGCTTGAGTACTTATTTATCACTGTTTGTTTACATTGGTCCGGAAACACCCCAATGGTACGTATACATTTTACATTTTACACACACGTTAAACTGAAAAGCAAGTTTTTTTAAAAAAAAAATTGATATTTTACTCGTTTAATAGCGATGTCCTTCTGTTCTCTCGCAATATCGATTTCCTGCTGCAATCTTGAGACCTCCTTTTCATGCGCCTGACAAATGGGAAAAAAACTATGATAAGTATTAAATTTTACGGCTTTCTTCACTGTGCTTGTTGCGTCGCTTGGGGTGCTTTCCATTAATATCAAAGATTCCGGAAATTTCGATCAGAAGTCAAATGGAAAGGCCCGTCACGATTCTTCCGACAGGAATATTCGGGATCACCTCTGGAGGTTGTCCACTTATTTCAGTAGGAATATTCCAACCGCAATTCGTGGTTCCATTTTTAATAAACCGGTTCTGGGCCCTAATTAGGGAGTTCGGAAAAAGAACAAAAAAGAATAAGAGTTATTCCTATTGGTTGGCTCGGTTTAATCGGAAAACGTCGTTCAATTTTCCTCGGGTATTCCTGCTGATCTGTGACTGGTCGATTTGGCATAATGGAAAGCACCCTTTGTACTGGTTACATGTTTTGCCGCGCTTGTTGATACTCGCACATTTTCCCGCGTTTGGCAAAGGTTTCATGATTTCCCGCGCTTGGCGACGTCTGGCTGGTTGCAAGCCATTTTTTTCGAGCACTGACTGGTTTATTACGTCAATTGCGTTTGTTGCAATTAGCCAACCCGCGCTTACACTGTAGAAGAGTTTGTAATAAATAGGCTTACCTCAGCTGCAATGGTCATAGACTGCATTAGTCTTTTACAGCGCTGTTCTGCATCGTCTTTCTCCGCTTGACATTTTACCAACCTCTCCTTAAAATAGCAACAACGAAAAAATGAAGGTTTTGCTTGTCTGAGTACTCTTTGTAATAATCTACGGATATACTTTCTACACCTACTACTACCCTTAGAATACTGGGACTTTTTGGGGGGGAGGGAAGGCGTAGGTTGACTACGCCTGTCTTTGATGGCCATCAAGTAGTTCATTTGTCAGTGCCACATTTTTCAACAGTCCCACAAATAGGGCTCCGAAATCTCGGGTCAATAGTAAGAAAAAGATAAAACGGAACCAGGCGAGTGTTCGTTTCAGTTTTCTTTTTCAACTCTCTACACTCCCTCAGGTCCATCTGTTCTCCTCCCATTTCATTTTGATGAGAGGGATGATTCACATAGTTTTGTATAGGGATTTTGTACGTTCCTAAAACAGCTGGAGAAAAATTAAGATGGTTTATTACTATTGGTAAACTGTAGAAAAGTTGATCTACTACACCGATGCAGTGCTAATATTCATCCGGACCATAATCGGAAATAAACCACAAACAAATTCCCGGCACTTTCAAACATCAGAACTACAGTGCTGTGAAACCACTTGGTAAAGTAGCAAAAAGGCAGGTTGGAGGATTAAGAGAATAGTTAGTTAACTTGTAATCTTCGAAAGTGTTTTAAAGTTTTTACTTCAGTAAAAGTACCTCGAGTTTTGATGGGTTGACCATCACTGAAGGCAACAAATCCGGCCTGATAATTGGTTCAACGTCAGCTCTTGGAATGTTGACTGATGGGGAACTGGTACCGAAAAGCCAGGTACCTGAGACAAAAACAAGAAAACAGAGGAGGTGTCACTGGTTAATCTGACGGACAAAAAGAGTGGAGTGCTCAGGAGCTCTTCTGAATCGAGGCCGTCCATCTCGTACAAGTCGTACCTTGCGAATACAGCTGGTTGTTAACGTCCCCGGCTGCTAACTAAGAGGAAACCACTTCAAAAACGACTAAACCCTGAGTGAGGGCTCCATCTTGAGTAGTCGCTTTCTTAGAACAATGTCAACAATTAACTCGTATGCCTTCTTATTTATATCCCCAAGATCAAATGCTATATTCGTGAAATATGTTGTCAGAGCGACAATAGCAACTCACCAGTGGTCTCAGATCTAAGTTCTTCACAGGAGTTATGCTTACGGAGTCCCTGAAAAGAAATCGCAAAACAGTCCTCAAAATGAAGAAATATGCTGCTGCTGAATGAAGACGGTACTGTGTCAGGCATCGTTTCACGACAAAACCATATTGCATATGGGAACTTGCACGTCTCCCAACCAGATTTTGACTTCTCAATTTATTCCCCTGCCAGTACAATAGAAAATGCTTACTGCAGTTTGTCAGTAAACTGGCTGTAATCTTTGTTTCATTATAGTTAACCTGACACACACTTATGGTCTGTAAAGGTTTACAGCCGCAGGGCAGTCTGCGCGCGATACGTGCCTATAACGCGAACGTTCACCTAACAACGGCACAAAATGACGACCTTTCAACTCACCCTATCGAGGGATTTAGTCATGTCTTGTACCCTTCTCATCAGCTCTGGTGTCTTTAAGAATCGTGGGCTCTTTACCTCATTGCCTGTAGTTCGAAACAAACGAAAAAGACCAAGTCGCTTGGGCCATTAATGAAGATGTGGAAAACACGAACAGTAAGGTTTACCCAGCAATACCAAGAATGGTGTTGGTTTCCTTGAGAATGATCATCTAAGGAGTTTGCTTTGTCACATGTTCATGCAATACCACGAGAAGATCTTTGCTTTCGCAAAATGAAAAGAAATTCCCGAAAAATGGGAGATACATGGATCCAAACCAAGTTAGAAAGCTGGGGCAATGGTGAAGTACAAAACAAAAAGGAACTTTTTTTCTTCTCAGGCAACCTCCCTTGTTTTTCAAAGGAAGACCAAAGTTTTCCTGAGTCTTCTGTGCTCCTTAAATGCCGGCTAGAAACTGAACTCATGCGTCAGTCATGCGTCGTGCAGTTACCAAACCCCGGCGATATTCCTTTACCTAACCAATCGAGAACAAACTTAAACTGAAACCAGTTCCCACTTGGCAGACACTGTTTCCCTCGACTGGCACAGGTGGCAGTGTACTTCACGTTTTGATTGGTTCATTGCCTTTGTCGTGATTGGCTAAGCTGATTGGTCTCCAAAACAAGGAACGAAGGAAGGCTGCTGTAGTCGCAGCAAGTCTAACAATGACTTGACTTATCGTTAGTACTCTTTATCAATATTTCTGTATCCTGTAACTAACCTTTTGTCTTAGGACTGTCCGGCGGCATGTTTTCGGTGATATGTCTAACGATTGTAGCAACGTACAACTTTAACATTGGATCTTTGGTCGGCAAACCTTTAAACAGAAGACAAATGCAGCATGTGCTGTGATAATGTCCTTCGACACTCTATGTTATTTAGGCCATGATATCATCATCATTTGAGAAGTTAGAAACAAGCTAATAAAAATTACGATTAGAATTCGTTTAAAGAGCGCCATACTCCGCCAATTAAATAATTACTAATTAAAAAATAACTCTTAGGTTATAGAATAAAATATTAATACACTCAGTTTAAACACTCTATGGTGACAATATGGAAAAACTTAAAACTATTTTGGTGTGAAACCAACTACGAAGTTTCGACGTTCGCTTAACGCCATTATCATCCATCAACAAATCCTAGTTTCTACATAATGTCGACAACATCAATGCACCCAAGGATGCATGTAACGCCACTTACTTACTTTTGACCTGCTTTAGTCAGCAGGTCCATATCAGCTTTTTAGCAGCCATTTAATGACCTACACATGACAAATAAAGTATGTATGTCTGTACACCCCTTCTATCATGATCAGTCGGCTAATTCAGTCAAAGGACAAATGCAGAATCCGAGCACCAACAGTGATGTCCACATTAAACCTGTCTTCCAGAGAAAGAAGATTGGCCAAGTTGTCGCTCCGGAATAGAGGCCTCCTATACTATAAGCGATCAGTAATTGGTGTACAAATTTCAATGTAATCTGTGGCAGGGGTAATTTGCAAAACGCTAAACGCTGGATGATTTTAACTGATTTTAAGTCTTTCCATATTTAAATAAAAATACAAAAACCGCACTGATACTGAACTATAACGCTATAACTGGATTTGACTGTGGATAAGCCTAGGTATTTCGCGCTGTTTGGTGCCCATTTTAAATTGGGCAACCTTCCTTTGAGACTTGAAATTAATATTCCTACAGAACTTTCTGCTGAAAGAAAAAACTAACTTCATGTGATACACGTTAAACCTTAAGTGCGTTTAGAAGTCTTGAGCAGAACTCTCAAATCTTGAAATATCTCGAGTAGAAGATATCTGGAATTACACGCCTGTATAGCTTTCCATGCTCACACTGCATCTAAAAGTTCTGAATCAATTACTTCATCGGTCAATCAAAACTTAACGTTTAACACTTTCATTATATATAAACCGTCAAAGAATTCAGTACGAACGTTTAATCAATCTATGAGCATTATGGATTACCTGAAGGGCTTTGAAGCTTCTCTTGTAATTTCTGTACTGCAACGTCAACTGGAACAATGCAAATGAAAGTTATATTTTATTCCAGATGGCTAGTGTTTGGTGCACTTCAAAGGCATATTAGGGTACAGTTCAGCCAGTACACCCATGACTAGAGCAAAGGAGTTGGTGATGTAATTCAGTAACATAACTGTCAGTGACTTGATATTGCAGGAAATAGCAATGGACAAAGCTTTCGATTGGCTAATTTTTAGAATTTTGAATGCAGTAAAATTAATTGAAAATAGCACAACAGTCGCTATCCAGCAATACAATCTGTGTGTAAGAGTTCAAAATTTCTGAGGATTCTGCAAGGGTAAACTTTCAACTTTTTTTCTTTTAAACATGTGGTGATATTCTATGTACAATTTTTTTCAAGACATTTCCATGTAGATAGATCAGTTGGATTTTAAATTTGGAAAATGTCAACCATCAGGTCACGCCGTGATTCCATGACTTGTTCTACTTGTCACACAATCATATCTTCCATGAGGAGCCACACAAAGGGACAGGCCATTTGCTAGTTCCCTTCAAAGCGAGTCTAAGCGTGAAACCATTCTTATGAAAATGACTGATTTGCAAGAAAATGAAACTGCCTGTAGAACTCATTTTCATATGAAAGGCTTCGCATTTAGACTCGTTTTGTAACAGAGGCACAAGAGAACTCGGAAATGCCTGCTGCATAACATTTGATCGCCACATGCCATCTCCTTACCTTCTACAGCTCTCAATAGTTGTACCAGCTCCTGCTTGCCACCAGAACGAGCTGCAAGGTCAGCAGCTGTCTCTACTGTATCAGTCAAGGCAAATATGGGAGCACCCATCTTCAGGTGTGGTGGTGGGGGAGGGGGGGGGGGGCGGGGGGGGGAAGGAGAGATGGGAGAGATGGGAAAAGAAACAAAAAGAACTCATCAACCATTAGACACTGGTTATGGTTAAAAAATGCAAGGGCTTAAAACAGTTAATGAGATGTTGCACTATTCAGAGGCATAGCTAATAACAGCTCCCCCCTTCCTGAATTTAGTTGGGGTGTGAGTTAAATCTCCTTGTCTATACATGGCCTGTTCGGGGCGAGATCTGATGTATTAATTTTATGTGATTTAAATATTCAGTGTAAGAAACAGAGATGACAGCATGAGTGGAAAACAACATGTAATGCAAGAACATTGATGTCACTTTAATCCACTTAAATCTACTGACGACATGTAAATTTGAAACAAACATTGAGCTATCTTGCTTGCATTCACAACAAAAGACACAGAGTAAGACACCACCTCCCTAGAAATGCTCTTGTTATTCCTGTTATAAACACTGTCTACTTCTCTTGTTCTCTAGGCAGGACTTAAAATATTTCGCGGTGTGTATGTGTGTGTGTGTGTGAGAGAGCTTATTAATTATACAGTGTCAGTTTAAGTAGCCCGCCTAGAATAGCTCTGCTAACTGCAGGCTACAAAGGACTACTTTCATTATTGTCAAAATAAAGTCAGTGTTGTTGTTAAAAACACCTAAAATACTGCAAGATTCACTAGAAATCGTGCCAAATACATGTTGGCTGTTGGGGCTGCTTACTTTCCATAAAATTGCAAATTTATCGCGTTAGTCCCAAACGAGACTTTGCTCAAATTTTCCTGCAAAATCATCGGTTTTACAAAGGAAACACTTACAAGTAGCCGGTGTTTCTGGTGTAGTTGTTATAGGCTAATATAGGCAAATTGACATCTTTTTTAATTAAAAATGTTTGTCAAATCAATACAAAACCAATTGCTTTTCAGCGAAACTTGCCTCAAAAACTTCTGAGATTTTCCTGTGAAGTCAGCAATTTTTTCTGCGAATTTTTCTCTGAAAATCACGCAAAATTTGACTTTTTTCTGCGACCTACCAGAACCCCTTTCTATGGTTAAAGGCATTGTTGTGACCTGTTAACCAGTGCAGAAATAAGTGATTTAAGAGGTAGTGGGTAAACCAAAAGAAGGGTTGAAACAAAATTACATTATTTCTACATTGTTTGGCAGGATAATCTGTTAAATGCAAATTTGTTCATTATCATTGTTTCGCTGACTGACTGACAGCCAAAGGAAACTGACATTTACTGCAGCAGTAGTACCTCAATAAGAAGTTCACCACTTTCGACATGGCAATCACTTGAACCTTTCCTGGCATTACAAAGAAAAAGAGATGACCATTTTTGTGAGAAAACAAATATCCCATCTAAAGATTGTGGCAGAGGTAGTCTGTCAATCAAAACAATTATGTGTGAGTGGATTTAGCAAGAGTACTTTTGACAGAAAGCAAAGAGCCTGTCCTCCTTCAGGTAATGCTCTTTCTTTGTGTACAATGCGCCCATCCTAGAAATCTTACAACTGATTCAAACTGTGTAATTTTCAGAATGTCTGGATGTGACATGCTTACAACACATCTTTGGTCAAATTGACACCACTACACACAACTTGCCTTTGATAAAGAAGAAATGATTGATGCATATCAGGCACTTGTTCAGTATAAGCATAACTGACAGTAAGTATTAAAAATTTCCATCTTAATCGTGTAAGCAACATTCAGTCTGTATTAAAACTGTCAAGTTCCCAAATATACTTTTAATTAATGCAATAATGGTATACTGATTTTTAATAAATGTCATCTCCCCATACTTATTTTATGCATTATTTTAGCCAAGCATTGCTTCATAATGTAAATCTGAGGATGTAAATAGACAGTTAGATGCTTAACTAAAATTCACATACCAAGCTAATGCATGAAGAGGGGTCCAAGATTTCTAATGGGGAAAAAAGTAATATAAATCAGTGCCAGAAAAGTAGATCAAGCTTCTTTAATTTAGGAGGAGTGTAATCAATGTTATGATGTTACTAAACATGTAACATCATTCACACTTACATTGTTTATTGCTGTTACGTCTGCATTCCGTTCCTGTTAAATACAAACTTTGTAAATAAAAACAATTTGAAAAAGCTTTTTAGAGAGGCATCTTTTCCACCAAGTCTTGCACTATACCATGAGGAGTAATCTTGACGACTAAACATCACACAAAACAGTTATTAAATCATCTGCTAGATTGATCGTTAAAATTTAGTGGGCTTTTTTAGCTAGACAGTTTAATTATTATTTTGTAAAAATAGGCAGTCGTTGACTACATGTGCCTAGTGATATGAAAACTAGTATCATGCGCATTGACTACATGATACAACAATCTAGGTCATAATAATTTATTATTCTGGATTTTGTTGACCGGAGAAGTTATATATCCCTGCGAAGTCAGCGAATCAGATTACATTGTTTGCATAGGGTGCGTTTGGCGTGATGGTAATCAGATATTTTTATTTACTCAGAGGCAAAAACTATTCGAAAAAGGTCATTTCGACGACAGCTGAGTTACATCTTGCCTAAATCAAAACAAAGAAAACTTACCAACGTCGTTGAACAAACGCACAACATAAGCACATGGAGCGATCGTAGTAAAAAGTTGCCATCTACGCCATGTCTTCTCGGGATACGAAAATCAAACGAACACAGCTCGAAAGTGGTCTCGAGTTGTTGGCGAAAGAATACGAGAGAAACACGAGTTACGGACACACATATATGCACGATAACATGGTGCCTTGAACTCTACGAGCACTAGGCACAAAATCCCGAGTTACGCACACAACCGTAAGCACGATGGCATGGTGCCTTGAGCTCTATGAGCAAAAGGCCTCTATGAAGTGAAGGGGGACACTTCATGGTATATTACACGTCGCCAAAAAAAACCTTAAAGGGAGGACACTTCATGACATAATACACGAATAGCATGTGTTACGGACGCACACGTATGCATGATAACATAGTGCCTTGAGCTCTACGAGCACTAGGCACAAAAATTGCTGGGTTCTTCTTTGTTTTACTTATAAGACCAAAGAGATGGAATTACCCATTGTTAGCATTTGGCCTATCTACACTGTGAATCATTGCTCAAGAAACAATGATTATCAAACAAATGGAAAACATGAACAGATACAGATTGTATGGGTCTATTGTCCAATTATTTTTATTATTAATTTATTTTCTTTGGAGATATTTTATTTAGCAATCTTGTTATCAGCAAATTTGAAGTTAAAGCTTTTGATTGATTGATGCAATTTATCGTCAAATGATTCTAGATTGTTGTGTCGCAATATCTTCAAACTATGAGTGCAATATTTTATCCTCGTACCATGTTAACGTTTAAATCATTACCATTAAAAGAGCTACACATGGGAGATGTCCACCTTCTGCTGCAAAAAATAAAGGAGTGTTCTTGTCTGTATCTGCAGAATAATAAAACACATAGTGACAACATACTTAGTGCATTACAGTGAAAAGGAACTAAATAATGCACCATTACAACTGTGTGTTAATCATTGTCCTGTTTTTTTAATAATATACAGCTAAAATCAGTGGAACACCATATTGGCTAATGCTTGTTTTTATAGCTTGTGGCAGTACTGGTAGTACTCCCAGTACTTGCAGTCTTGTAATGCTAAGCTGTTAGTAATGATTCACGACCTCTGTCATGACCTTTTGGTAATTAAAAAGAGTTATAAAGAGTAATTGATATCTAAATGTTATTACTCATACCCCTAATATTCACGTCAACATTGTCATTCAGAAGAGTCACCATTGAGTAGTGATCCCCTACAAACAAGGATAAGATATTATTATGCAACATGTGTTTCTGATATATGTACAAGTGTTTCCGGGATCTGAAGATTGTGTCACATATAAAGTATGAGTAGTGTAGAGGATATAGAAGACTAGGCTAGGATAAAAACTCGGGGAGGGTGTACACTCCCTCATATGGGCTAAATTATATACTGTTACAGTAGGTATCTGCAGCCCTAATAGATTTAGACCATTTTGACCTCTCAAATGTTTATGCAAAGGGAAGCTGTTTCTGGTTAGCTGTGGTCTTTTCCCAGAACCGTGAACCATGTACTAATTTTCAGGTATCAAGGTTTGGGCCACACAGCTACCCACCAACTTTGGGGAGTATCCCCCAGGGGGTGGAGGAAGGTATAAGTCCACATTCTCATTTTATCATGACTTATTCCTCTCTGCCCATTAAACCCAGAAATTAAATACCCCAGGGCTCTGCCCCCTTGCAACTCACCAATTTGAGTAATATCCAGTGACATAAAATGTCTTTTACTGTCACGCAAGTAAAATATAGTTAATGGAACATGATGCACGTATCTTTAGGTCTTTCATGGTGGCACAGCTCTCAATAAAACTATTGTGTAGTCAAGCTCCAAAGGCCACTTAACTCTGAGACTCATTGTATATTGGGTTTAAACATTATAGCTTTGTTATCTTTAGTATTTTATAAGGATTCACGGCATTGGCCAAAAATATTAAAACAAGTTATTCATTTCACGTGTAATGCCAAGCTGTTTTGTTGTACAGCTCTTTCTACTGGCTATTTTGTAGATGTTAGTCTAGCTATATAAGCTCAAACAAACTGTTCAGAGTTCACTTTAGTGTTCTGTTGTACAGCGCAGTTAGTACTTGTTGTAAACTATTGTAAATTTTTTCCCTCCCTCCCTCCCTTTGGAGATGGGGTTGGTCGTATTATTGCAATCTATTAAACAAGGGTCACTCCTACGTGTTTTGGTTAAGTCTGCACAGTGACTTCCCCTAAGCTTGTTGACCTTGTTGCCTTTGAACATCGCCTGCTAACCAATATTCTTGTCCGATCCAGCACGTGCTGTTTTGCATTCAGCTCATAGTGTTGGGGAGATCTATAAGTGAGGTTCGTTTGTCACGCAATAGCTGGAAGTCGCACAGGCTAACCTAACGCAAGGCAGTGCTCCTCCATTAACACCAACTTGAGTTGTTCATTGTCTTTATTTAGTAGCCCGAATGTTAAATAAACATTGCACTGCAGTTGGTGGGTTCTGTTAAGGAACAGTGACATTAACAGTAATTTTCTGGGACCTGACTTCACCTGACTGATATTTTTACGGATATATTAATATTTTTGACAAAGTATAATATTATAATAATAACTTAATAGTAAAAAGACATGAAGATAAATATTTCCTTACCTGTCTTGGCAGCTTCGAACAAGGACTCTTTCTTTTGCTCTGCGGTTAGACGCCTAACTGGAGGTACAACTACAAACGTATCTGATCTCACGGAAGACATGGAGTCACCTAGCATAAAAACAACAAAATTATTGCTGTCACACAAAATGCACCATATTGCAAATTATAAAGTATAAGTTATACTATAACTTGCATTCAGATATTCTTTTCACTTGATCACTGCACTCAGGTTAACTATAACTAACTTTTATGGAGGTCAATGTCAGTGGAGTATGCCCTAGTAACATTGAGGTAGGTTTAGGAACCCAAGAGTGAAGATAAGTGACTTGCATTTGGATCATGAGGTCTTCCGTATTCAAACCAATTCCCTGGCCAAAGACAAGAGTGTTATTGACAAGACAATTTTCTTTACAATCCATTAACAGAGCAGCTCCCTGGTCAAGAGCATTACCAACAAAAAAACAATAGCCAAGGGTAACCTGGAAAAAACATTGACAGCAGCATAGCTTGTAAAAGACTAGCATCCCATATCATCCCAGATAAGTTGGATTCACTTTATTTCATTTCTTTTTTCTTCTTTTTATTAAGTTTTACAGGTTGAAATATGATGTAATAAAATACAATGTACTGTGTTACATATAATATTATTATTGTTAGCAGTAGTTGTAATATATAGTTGGTGGGACGAAACGGCAACCCCCCAAAAATAACACAACTATTGAACCATTAGAAACTTTTTTCTTCACTTGCTGTTCCACTCGATAACACTCACCAGCTGAATAATTATGCTAATATTTTAAATTTATAAGCTGAGCAACATTCACATGATCCTAAAACACAATGTCAGTTTTGCAACCTACATTTTCTTGGAAAACTATTTCGATAATGTCTTTTGTACATTCTCCCCCTTTTGACTCTGTCAACCTTATCAAGACGTAACATTTTTCGCCCTAATTGGAGTCCAGCAAAACACATTTAGAAACAGGTCTCAAAACAGTGTTTTGGCCAATTTGAAACTTGGCAACTCGAACATGGCCATCTTGTCCTGGAAACACTTCCAGAACTCTTCCCAAAGGCCAGTGTGCTCTGGGGCAATCAGGAGAGATGGCAAGCACAATATCACCAATCTTGAGATCCGGCTTCATTTCGGTCCACTTCTGGTGCGCATTTAATAATGGAAGCCACTCCTTCATCCATCTCTTCCAGAGGTGTGAAATTAACTCTTGAACTCGCCTCCATCTATTCCTCAGGCTGAATCCAATGAGTCATCCATGTATGTCGACTTCATCATGGTTTCAGCAGCAAGGGGAAATTTCTCCTCATAGATCCTGGCATTCTCCTGGGACACGAATTGGGCACCAAACGGAGCAGTTGCGTCTCCGAATACCACACATTCAAATTCGTATACATCAGGATTGCGATCAACTTCCAAATTCCTCAAAGAAATCTGAACTTTGGGCGGTCTTCAGGTGGGATACGAATCTGTAAGTACATCTCACTGACGTCACAGGCAATAGCTACTGGGATAACGGAGAAGCACATCAAACAGATTTGTCCGTAGTTTGTGACCTGGCAAGATGTGATTGTTCAAGGATGTACCCTGAAATTTGGCACTGGCATCAAATACGATTCTCGTTTTTGTACTTGACCTCTCAGGAGGGCATACTGGGAAATGAGGTAGATACCAAGGGTTTTTCGGTTCGTTCTCGGTGTGATGCACCTTGCGGATGTACCCTTTGTCAATGTAGGAGGTAATAACCCACTGGTAATCTTCTCCCACCAAAGACTGTGGAATCAAACGCTTCTCTGTATTCCTAAGACAACTGTAGGCCATCTCATAACTGTTTGGTAACATTGAAAAATCAGTTTTCCAAGGTGTCGCAACTTGGTAACGCTCCCCATCATGAGTGAGTGAGAGGTGAGTCTTGTCTAACGCAAGCTTCTCTTCTCTAGACAGTATCTTCACGTCATTCTCTTGGACGCCCAGAACCTTTTCAGAAAATCA
>JAEMPF020009814.1:0-7500 GCA_022496165.2 Catalaphyllia jardinei | reverse complement strand
CATGCATAGGAGGGGTTGTGGCATGACAGGGGATGGTTTGTGGGCTGGGCGGAAATACTTCTCGGAGATCTTGAAATTACTTGCTTTCAAAAGATAGCAAAATCTATCGTTAATTGTGTGCTTAAAGTAAACACTTTTTACCCTGCGAGATCCAAATAAAGACTTTTGTACTCCGTGATATTTGTTTTCCGAACAAGAAAAGTTGAAGTTGGCCGGAAAGAAAAACAAACCCCAACAACTGAAGTCGCAGACTTGTCGTAGGCCTGGAACATGCGACGAAGGATAATTGCCCAAGCTGCCTCCTCCTCAGGCGCTTTGATTTCAGTAGCAGGCGAGCTGGAAGCATGCACGAGAAACTAGGGACGAGCACGCGAGGGATTAAGGGAAGGAGCGAGAAAGATACGTCTGCCAGAACGAGGCAGTTGCCCAAGGATAATTTTACTTAATATTTAGCGTTAGAAAAAAAGAACGGTACCTAAAACTGGCACTAAATAGTCCCAAACGATTCATACACAGTCCAGCCTTTTCAAATTGTAAAATTGCGGTGTTCTTTCTGACGGATTTTGACGCTATTTAAACTTATCTGGAATTGTGTTGCGGCAGAAGAATTAACCGAGCTGACTGACTGGGGCATGTGAATACTTTTATCTCTCTAGATCATCCCGTTGAGTCCATTCATTCGGTAATTGACTTTCATCAACATTATTTCAACTATTTCCTTCTACCGCCAGGGGCCTTTTGGTTGGATGTTTAAAATCCTCCAATTTTCTTTATAGATGAGAGCATTTTCATGGCCCAAAATGTCTGTCATCATTTAGGACTTCTTTTATATGCGCTTGTTTTAGAATAATTTCTTCTTATGATCTTTAGATCAAGTAGCGTACAGTCAGTCACCGATGTAAAACAACGATTAAAGTCCCTTCTGATCTTTAAGGGCCCAGGAAATCGAGGCCTGTGAGCCAGTATAGCATGTCGCAAAATTTCAGGAGAACGCATTTCAGGAGAACCAATTGTTCATCATAAAAAAAATGATGTACAATTGGCCGTTCCACCGAGCGGAGCATATGTAGTTTGACATGTAACGGCGATTAGGAAAGACTATGGAGTATAAAATTAGACCGAAGCTAAGATTATGCCATAAAGAGGCCAGAAGCCGAATCAAACTAGAATTCCAATGAAGTTACGTCAAAGACTCTGCATGTATTGCGACAATTCTTTTAATCTGAGTTTTGTGCACTGTGTGACCACGATATCAGATCGAATCGAAGGATTAATGTAATGTGATACAAATTGAAAGTAAGATATGCACTTAAAGACAATCACAAGAACAAAGCACTTGTAATATTGCATTCACAAAATTTATTCACACATATATCGATAACCACATATTTACATACTTTACAGTTCGTAGATTTATAGCAGTAAGTTTTATCAGCAGTAAGTTTTTATTTATCTATCCGGGCGAATTCTAGGTCTGCTGTTTTAATCGTATAAAAAAAAAATAGAAAATCTGGCCCAAATCACCATCGAACGCTTGGTACCCTGAGGTACTAGACAAAGAGTTAGTCTTCACGAGTAATCCGTCTTAGGCCCACCTTTATACTGACACTCGCATACCTAACCCAGGGCCTGAGAGCAACTCTCTACATAAAATAGGACGGGATGCTCGTCGTAGTTTTCAGGGGTTAAAAGCGGTATTCTTAGGGTGATCAGCTACCCCTCCCTTGTTGTATGGTAGTTACCCTCACCCCCCTGGCCTGAGGAAATAAGCGGCAAGTTAGAAAAGCCCTTTTCACGGTTATTTTTTTTATTTACATTACAATATAATCCAAAGATGCGAGACAATTTTGGCTAAAACTACAAAATAGCCCGAAATTGCCTCACATACATGCCAGATTTCATTGTAATGCAAACGAGCAGAGTTAACAGTGAAAAGGGCTATTGGTGAATAATCGGTGTTATGTCCGCGTTAACTAATTCTTGCGTTAATTGGTCCAAAAAGTTATTATATACATTCCTCTAAATCGCACTATACATTAACAGCCATTGACATCTTTATACAGATATTATAAAGAAATAATAAAGATGGGTTATTAAGTAACCCAAACGTGAGGTGAATATGGCCGGATAATAGTCAAGTTTTATTTGAATAAATACGGATCGACGCGTAGACTTCCTTCAATATAATATACACGCAAAACACAAAGCATATATCCTGCCATCTTAACCAACAAGCTCAGCCAGTAGAATATTCATTCTTTTCTTTAACCTAATTGGCAAAGACTCCTGAGATAATCCTATTTTGCCTGCAGGTAGGATCAAGCCATGTAATAAATTTGTTATTCAATATATGTTGCAGGCTGTTACAAACCTTCGTCGCATCTTTGCTTTATACAGCTCTCACTTTATAAATATGAATTCCCGAAATGACAAAATCAGTTCAGGTTGGAAACAATGTGACAATATAACTTACAAGACTTTGATAAATGTGTTCCTAGTAGAAAAAAAAATGTAGACCGGTTGGAGTTAGGTTTCAATTCAGTCTCAGACTCAAAAATCTTGAGTGTCGTCAAAACTCCCTCTAGACTCTTTCTAACTGCATGCCGGCATGTTGTGAAAGAAATCTAAAATTCATACGCATATCCTACAAGCTTTAAACTTGTCGAAATTGTTGTCAAACTAGAGTCTATGACTCTCTGACTGTTTCATAAAAGTTCGTTAACTATTTCTTTACACTAGGTAGATAAATTAATCTAAATGAACACTAGCCACCATTTAATTTAGCGTAGAACTTGTAACAAGCTCGGATATTCCGCGGACAGGAATCTGTTTTGCAAAGGCAAACAGATTTCTAAGACCAATGTGCAGGAGCTTTTGAATTAGAAGATTACTCACAAGTGACGCGTTTAGACCAATCAGATGGGGGAGAAAATATTTGATAGATAATGTCAGTGAATGATAACTATGTCTTCTTGTCAAAAAGACTTAATAATTGTAAGACTTATATTATTGTCTAAAAAAACGGGCAGCAATCACAAGATTTGAGATATTTGACTTTTAAATTGAGCGAAAACAGCATAATATGCATTCGTAAATCATTGCGTCCAACGATGTTGAACAAGTCAGTCAGAGTATTCTTTTAGACCAAGTTCTACATTACGTTTATACGCTGCAATAGACATAAAATAAGCTTTCAAAATTAGAGTTTACATGGGGGAGTTATACTGTTTTCCTACAATGATTAGTTAGAACAAGTACAAGAGATTCTGATATTGGTTAATATCAATCAATGGAACATCAAAATACATTTCCATCTCCGCTCACTCTCCCCTTTCCCCACAAAAAAAAAAACACACCATAACCTCCATTTCCACGGGCGCCAGTGACGCTAACGTTTTTACGCTTTGTGGTTGTCGTTGGAGTTTTTAAGTGCTTAGAGGGCATTCCCAGTAATGAAGATAACAATACATATTGCCGTCCCCAGTGGCCAGGGTACCTTCACACTCACATGTGTATTGAACATTTGAGCCAGTGGTTCGTGACAGTAGAACTTTTTTGGCGTCATTGGAATCGCAATGAACAGCGATGATGCGCTTGCCCTGAAAGAAAAACAAACATTTATCAAAATATTGTTTCCCTTAAATACATCAATATTTTTTATCACGCCTTATGAGTGTTGTCACATGACGACCCACGGCATCCATAACCAGGATCGGATTTAGGGGGGGTGGGTGGATTAGGTGGCTGCTCCCCACCCCTTCTGGGGAGGCAAAAACTGAAACAAACAACTGCAAATGATTGTGAATATTTTGCCAGAAATAAATGCAAAATATCAAGGCAGGTACCTCACTATCATTTCTATTTGCTGCTATTGCAAGTACCTTTGGTGTAACACTTTTAGGTTAAATTAGATTTTAATTTTCAAATTGCAACATTTTAAGAACTTGCCCTATTCTGGAATCCCAAAGTGTTTGCCACCCCAGCTGAAAACCCTTGGACCTGCCAGTGGTAATAGTGTTCAAAAGCAATGAATTGGCGGCAATGTTGTTGTCCCAGATCAATCCAGTGGGAATTTAACTCTTTTCCTCTATAAAAATACTTTCTTCTGTTCTAATAAATTTGGTTGCTGCAACAAAGAACAATTTACAACTCGTTCCTCCCGAACTCAACACCTCAAATAGAGATGCTATTGGCAAGGCAAGAGAAGTATTTCTGATCGCCAAGGGCAAGACCGTTAAACCTTTTAGATTTAACAGGCGGGACAAAATTTAATCTATTAATTTTTTTTTATCTTTGTTTTTTATGTACCCGGCTTAGTATTCGTTTCAATTTCTTCTATTTTTGGTAACCAATCATATCACATATATTTCCTTTATCCATATTTACTTAGCTTCAGTGTAGCCCCTGAGGGAGGTTAGTCCTGTCTAACCGAAGTATTGGGCATTAAATGTATCATTTTTAGCTGTCCGCTCAGCCTTTCAATTGTTTTATAGTACGTTCAGTGTTCCTTGTTAAAGCATTTTCCTTATTCTAAATACGGAGGCAGCAGTTTATTGCCAACGAGCCCAGCCGAGCGAAGACGCGAGGCTGGCGAGGCGGCAGCATTATAGAACCATGCGTACTGAGGAAAAAATCTTGAGTGTTTGTAAGGTAACATTCCTGTTGTAAGGTAAGATTCCAGAGATTCCAATGACGTAGGGAATAAGAGGTCGATTGTCTTGTAACGGACCAATCGTAGCGCGCAGAGATGGTGACGTCAAGGCCGCATGGTTGCTGATCGTCGATGCTCACCAGCTTTGGCATTCATCAAGCGGAGTAGAGACCGTCTTTGAGGTAAGAAAAACGCTATTTTCACCCGTTTTTTAAGTTTTGTTTGTTTTTATTTCCAATTCTACGTGAGTGTACTTTAGTTAAGTGCCATTGTGGTATATTTATCGAGCTAGGAAGCTCAACAATCGGCCGGCGAGCCAAAAGAATACTCGGCCACAGGTGCCAAACTCGGCCAGCGTGCCAAATCCAGACAACGCCAGCGGACATAAAACAATCAAAGAAACTGAGAAACCTCTTCAAACTGAATTGAATCTAAGCAAAGCTAAAGCAAACGACAACTGTAGCAAACTATCGGTCAGCGAGCCACACGAAAGTATCAACTCGACATTGGCCAGTGGGCAAACTTTGTCACCGCCAGCGAGCAAAAAGCAATCAAAGCAATTGAGATTTAACTTGACTTAAGCTTAAGTTTATCAAATTCAAAGTAATCCTAACGTTTTCAGCAACGAGCGTGCCTTGGAGAGCTAGCAAGCTTCGATAAACAAAGTGCTTTGTAAATCAACTATCAGCGTGATCAATTCATTCCTCTGTTGTCAGCCGTATCACGCATTTTTCGAACCACAGGCTTATTGCCCACTGGTGCAAACTAAAGTACAATGTACACGTAGAGCAATAAAACGTACAAAGGTTTGGAAAATGATGTGTCTATTGCTTATGTTGTTAACCTTTCCCAATCTTACTGCCCATGCACAATGATCTGTTAAAATTAGGGAGTGTGTGCCGAAATTGCAGCATCATCGTTTTTAGATTTGGGGGGAGATACTTGTTAAGGCGAATAGCTTATCCTTCTAATGGTAGTTTCAATCCTTTCATCCCAAAGCAAACAGTTTGTGCATGTTCTTTGCCAGCTTTTCGAATACCAAGGGCATTGTATAATTGAAATATTTTGTTACTGTTTATGTTCAAATGTTAGAGATATAAACAAAATTCATGGAAGTTTCTGTAAATCTTCAAAACAAGGTCTTTGCCAATGAAATGTAAACTTCTATTGTTTTTTGTTTAAGCAAATTATATTTTTGAAATTGTTACTGTTTATACCTGAACTTAAATAAAGGTTTTATTTACTTACTTACTTATAGCTTAAGTACATTAAAAATATTGTTGGGTTCATTTTCGTCCTGTAATCTTTTGTTATATTATACAATGTTTGAAATGATTTTCAAAAAGGGAAGAATGCAATGTCAGTTATCTTAACAACCGAAACCATAGTATTGCGATTATTTGAAAGAGTCTGATTTCCATTTTGGCTATCAAAATATTCACATTAACGAGGCTCGTGCAAGTCTTGCAAACCTGAAAATTTCTGGGAAATTTATTATTGCATTTTCCAAAACACTGAAAAACCTGAAAGTAGGCTACTGGTCCTGGGAAGTTCTGAAAATCTGTTAATCTCAACTAAACAATATGCAGCGCATGAAAGGCAGTAAGGAGAATTAATCCTGAGATCTTGGGAGTGTAAAGGTTAAAGTGAATTTTACAGCCCTTGACAAATCAATCTGCCTTCTTGAAAAGTCCTACAGACATACTGGAAATTTAATTATTTTGAATGGTTGCTCGTTGGCACTTAGCGAAAGCTACGTCTAGTTTATTTACTTATTTATTTACTCAAATTCAATTACACTGATGATCAAAACAAGAACAAAAACAAGAACTAAATATATTACAAGTATTAGAAAGGAGATCACTGAGTAATTATGAGTAGGAAAGAGAAAACATTAAGATTTTACAATTACGCTAATGTAATCCTGCCCACCGATACACTAATGAAAAAAATGTGAAAGACTGGTCTCGTATGTTAACGCTCTGTGAGCTCGTCGCGCAACCATCCTCGCCAGTGAGAAGATTGTGTGACAAGGCTAAGGAGCGTCTGCCTCGGATCCTAAGGAAGAAGAGCTTCAACCTACCTTTCGCTCTGTCACAGATACTGTAGTACTCGCGTAAAACTCAGCCTTTTCAGGAGGACTTTTCTCTTTCTGGTATCGACAAAGAGAAAGATTGGCTCCAGGCCCCGGTGATCCTCGAGGTCCCGAAGGCCCAGGACTACCAACAGGGCCCTGGGTGCCATTGTAGCCAGGAGGTCCTCTCGGAGGAACCACTTTACTCATATCTATCACCTGTCAGGAAAAAAAAATTCCGCACGTTTGTTTATTTATTTATTTGATTGTTTGGATTTTTTCCCGAGGTTCTCCGGGATAAATAGCAAAGGATATTCGGAGTTTGACTAGTCCAGTCTCTGAACTCTCCTTTCTTCCTGCCCCTAATATAGGGGCTAAACCCGGGCGGGCGAAAGAAGAGTCCAAGATAACTTGCATGCGCATGCTCAGAATGAACCAATCAAAAATGACCATCAAAAATTACTAGGTCCCAACCACGCTGCTCGCCTTTTTCAGCTCGCGCTCGCGCAATTTCTTTGACGTTAATATTGTGGTAAAAACTTAACTACCGAAATACGGCCATAGTTTATCGTAGTCTGTACTTTTTTTCGCATCGACAGCGAGTGCGCGTCATTGCTCTTTTCCCAAACCTTTTTTGGCATTGTTTCTGCATATTAAGCGAGTTTGCAAAAGTTTTTGAAAGGAAAGTCTGACGCGTACAAGTAGCTCATTTGCATAATGCAGCGCGTGCACTTCCACGTCCGAGTCGATGTTTTCAATTGTCAACAAATTTTAG
>JAEMPF020005395.1:42726-52119 GCA_022496165.2 Catalaphyllia jardinei | reverse complement strand
AATTGGACCGCCGAAGGCATACCCCTGAAGTGCAGTGGGGGGGGGGGACCCTTGGGCATCCTCCCCAGAAAATGTTTAAATTGGAGGTCCTTGGAAATGGGATTTCAGGCATTCCGAGACTAAGTCAGCAATTTTAATATCTTGTTTTTGTTTACTTTTAATTACTGATTAGGAATTCCTGGGTCAACCCAAGTTGGTTTTTTTTTTTCTATATTATCCCTGCATATTATCCTTACATATTTTTTCATGGTCATAAAAAAGAATTAATAAACAGAATATATATATATATATATTTATATCCTTGCAGGTTTTGTTTTTATTTTGAATCCCTTTATGCCTGAAGCTCAATGGCAGTGGATTAAAAAATGCATCAAGAAGTATCCCTGTAAACCCAATATCTGTAATCTGGATGCACATGTCGATAGAACATACCCAAACACAATTTGGAATCAAAGTACATCAGATGTAAGGTGAAATGCAAAATTCTGGCAGAGGTGTTTTTTGTCCTTCATTTATTTAACATATACATATATATCAATTGCACACTTTTTTAGGCATATCTTTCACTGTCACATTATTTTATTGTCTTATTAGCATTGTGCAGTACATACCAGAAAATACAGTATCAGGGATAGTGTACTCCCCCTACAGAAGGGATCATAATCTTCTGGGGGTGGGGGGGGGGGGAAATTTGGGTCTTCAAGACCGAAATATTTAGAGAAACAAACTATAAAGTTTCCTTATAATTTTCCAAGGGATAGGTGGGGGGCGGGGGGTTAGAAAAATTCCTTTCATGAGAGAGTATGGATAATTTCTGGAACTACACAACTATGCTTTGGCCTCTGATTGAGCTACAAATGTATGAACACTGAATAACAGGAAGGTAGACTGACCTAGAAATGAATTCTAGTCCTATAAATGTATTACATGCAGTCCTCCTTTTGTGTGATGAGGGATCAAATGTTCACAGTTTTACAAAGAATGTATTCATGAGCTGTGATGAGCACTCTTTTGCCACCTGAAAAAGTTGCAGATTTTGTGAGAGCCATTATTTTCCTCATTATAAAATTTGGAAAAAGTATCAAGAGCTAGATGGCTCACTAATTACTTAATTAATACTTTGAAACTCTTTAAAATATTTAGAGCCGACTTTTATATGAGTATGATGGCCTCTCTATATAATAAAGTAACATGTAATGTAATAGCAGTAATCATTTATAAAACAAGCCAAAAGCTCCCAATTTTTGGATTTTCATTTTTTGTCTTAAATATGTATCTTAATCGGTAGCTATCTTGAGAAGAGTTTACTGTACAAACTACGCTGGGTAACTATTGGATATCACTATGACTGGGACAGTAAGGTGAGAAAGGGAGGCCTTTGTGTAAGCAATATGCCCAAAGAAAATTCTTGCTACTGAAATTGGGTAATTTCCTGGAGCTTAGATAAAAGAGTAAAGGACTTCAAGAATGATAATTTTTTTCAGTCATGTTTTAGCAGCTGTGCAGTTTTAACTGTAAAGCAAAGGCTGAATAAGAAATTAGAAAAAAGGAATAAGATTGATTGTTAATGTTTAGGTTATAGTAACTTACATGTAAGTTTTTCTTGTAATCAGTTTTTTAATGCGATGCAGCAGTTGTTTGTACACTGCTGGGCGGAAATTGACGACCCATTTGACCACTGCACATCTTGCAATGTAAATGTATTCCACAATACAAGATATTAAGCAATCTTCACAGTTTTGTCCAAGTGATGAAGCTGACTGTGAGGCATGATGGCGCAATGCCTAAGGATGCTAGATTAAGTAGAACAGGTCCAAGTTCTAGCCAGGAAGATTATGGATTGTGTTCTTGGACATGATACTTACATGTTACTCTTACATTACATCGTCCACCCAGTTGTATAAATGGGTCCCAGCAAATTTAATTGGGGGTACATGTAACTATATAGTCTTACTCTTGGCTTGTCCACTGCTAATAACTGACTTGTGGCTTTTCATCGTTTTAGACATACAGTGAAACAAGACACACAGAGTTTCCACCTGATTTAGGGAAACTGATTGAATTTATTGCTACAGCTCTTCAGTTTCCAAGGTAAAATTTGCCGTTAGCCATGAAATTTTCTTCGTGTTTAGGTTAGTAACAGCTTATTCCTTAGGTCGTACTCCTTAAAATTTCTATTTTGCGGACTTCAAAATTCGATACCAGGTGTGTATATTACACTGTGGAACAGAACCAAGAGTCAATTTTTTATGTAGTTGGAATACATTTTCGACAGTTTTCAACAGGAGTGGGCCGCGTTTTTTACTACGACATAAATTCCAGCTGGTTCTGCTCGTGCTTATGGTTGTGTTGTGCGCGTCCCGGCCGTTATACTTCAGCTTGGGCTTGCGGTGATGTCGTAGGATACAGTAAACTATGGTCATTATGGAAAGAGGCTTGATAAAATGTAAGATGTAACTTAAGCCAGACTTCTTAGCCTTTCCAAGACAATTCAGTCGAACGTACAACGCTTGGATAGTCTTCTGGTTTTTTCGTAATGTTCGACTTCTCGCATCTCAGCCCGTCACGAAAAACGTCAACCTTTCGACTTGCAAGGTTTTGAAACGTCTTCGTGGTGGTTTGTGAACTTCTCAGGTATAATCAAAGAGCAGGCAACAGCTTGCCTTACGACTAGCAAATAATCGGTCCACAGACCCTCTATTTTTTCTTGAGTTCGCCGAGATCGCAAGTGTAGCGAAATTTTAACCTAGCGCGTTTGAGACACGCGCTAAAAGGCAAGGGGATGTATCAAATATTCATGTAATAACGAATTTGTCTCTTGTCTTGTCAGCTTTAAGCCAGAGGCAGGAATAATTAACTACTACCGTTTGGACTCCACTCTATCTGGGCACACTGATCACTCAGAATTCGACCTGACTGCCCCTTTATTTTCCTTGAGGTGAGTGGAAAGAAAAATTCGTGCTGTGTTTTACTGAAAAGGCGAACACGCTACAGTCAAAATGTGCCTTACTCTTTTTTTCAGCTTTGGCCAATCAGCGATCTTCCTTCTTGGCGGGAAAACGAGAGATCAAGCACCGCTGGCAATGTATCTGCGCAGTGGAGATATCATGATTATGGCGGGAAATTCGCGCCTGGCATACCATGCTGTGCCCCGAATTTTGGCGCCAAAGAAGCTCACAGGCGAGGCAACGTTACCTGCATGTTTATCAAGAGGAGGAGAGGAAACAGCTGCAGACTGTAGAGAGGAGATTGCCATCCTTGAACAATACCTCACTACTTCACGGATAAACGTCAACGTCAGGCAGGTTGTAGGACCGGGAAAAGAATTTCCATCCGATGATCACGAGAGAAATAGATGATCAAAAATAATTCTCATCTAAGGAATGTGGGCTTTGAGGAGAGGACGAAACCTACGTAATAGACAGATTCGGAAAATGTGTTCATGCTCTCATGCAATCAGTTGCGTGTTACAAATTGTACAATTGTAACCTCCCAAATGAATCATCGCGTGAATTGGCTGGCAACAATGATTTAAATGTATTAGCCGAATGAAAAATGACGAGCCAACGATTTAACAAATTGACGTCAGTTTTTCACGCATCTGTCCTGATCATGAACTTCGTCATAACATTGTCAAAGTAGCTGTGGATCTTTTCATAGTCTATTAAACGACCTGCTGAGTTTGAGGCAACAATTTGGAGTAAACACTCAGGAAATAAAATTTATTTACGATTCTTCTGGGCACAGCTGTCCGTGGACTGTGCATTCATTGCATTACTGGCAACAGGTGGTGAATGTCACGCATTCCACTGGCATGTTGTCGAGGAACCTATTTGTAACATTTCTGATCAAAAATATTAGGCATTCGAAAGGAAAGTTAAAATACATGCATACTTATGAAAAAAATAAAAAATTTTAATTAATTGATGTCAGTTTTTCATACGTATGTCCTATTATTGATTATGAATTTCGTCTTGGCATTGTCAAAGTAGCAGTGGATCCACAGACTATTTGGCAAATTTGGCAAAGTGCCCGGTCTCGTTCGTTCACGCTTTCCATAGCTTACAAATTTGTCTTTTAACGGTATTTAGTCTTGTATCCTGAAGAAGGCAACATTGCCGAAACGTCGGTTAAGGCGACTCCTTAAAACAACAGCGTCAGTTTTACAATTATTTTCAAATTTACATTAAGTAACTGGGCTGCACAGGATTTTCAATCTTTATTAAAAGATTGTGGCTGTCCGCTTATTGACAATAAGCAATTAATGACTGGCCCCAAGGGAAACTGTTAGTTTTGTTTCCCTGAGATCTTCGATGTTCCCCGAGGCGAAATCGAGGGGAACTTTGAGGTCGAAGAATTTGATTTGGGAGGAATAACAATAAAAATTAGCCAATGAACGCGCAAGAATTTCTGCAGTTATCATAAAAAATACCAATTGACCACTCTCCCAGTGGGGCTTTTCAGAGTCAATGAAACCAAATGATGAAACAAAACAAATAGACGTACCATGGTTAAAAATCCCAATTGGCAGGAGGCCGACCAGACTTGGTTGTTACATTTGGGTTACAGATATGCTATATACTGCTGATTGTGGAGTAATTTTGACAATTAAACATTCAAACGAGAATAATGTAAACCGCGCGCGCCACTTATAAATGTGCCATAGAAATTATACGTTTTACAGTGGATCTCATTTGAGTGGCGTAAAACCGAAACCAAACCAATGATTGACCAGTTAGACTACTCAGACAATCTTAAACTGTAGTAGAACCAAAACCAAAGCCAAAGCAATTGTGTGAATACTTTCGACAGTCAATTAAAACCCCTCTATGACGTCTGTTAAACAAATTAATTGCACGAGACAAGCTCGTGCGCAAAAAATCCACGCCAGGTCTATTCCGCTGGAACTTCGTGCATTGCGATAATGGGAAAGAAATTATTTGTGGCGTTTTTTAGCCTTTTAGTCATATTGGAGATGACGTCAAGTTTTCCTCTTCTTCATGACCACACTGATCAGTCTGAGCTGGAATCTGGAGCTGAATCGAACAAACTTCAAGCTCGCAGTATATCTGAAACATCTATGCAAGGAAAGCCAGACGATTTATTACCGTTTGCGAGGATTCAAAGATCATCCAAACCAGGCCGTGATCATGATGTTTACAAGCACAAGCATCGCGGCCACGGCTTGTCCTATCCTCATTTGTCGAAAGATCAAAGCAAAACTTCAAACTCGACCACCAAACGCAAGGATCCTAAATTGCTAGCGGTCTTAATCTTCTTGGGATGTTTGGCGTTCATGTCTGTGGCATTTGGTATAGCGTGTTGTAAGCACCGCTTGGATCAGAGCAAGCGAGTCAAGAAAGCGACTGAGGTCGACGTGCGATCACGTGAGGATGTCTCACAACAGGTCAGCAAGATTGAAGACGCGCACGTGGACGTGGGAAATTATTAAGTCATTTGGAATGGATAATGGGAGCTGACAATAGATCGGAAACTGTCTTTTATAAACTTTATTGGTGATTCAATCGCCTGTTTGTAATCTATGGCCCCGTTGGTAATTTATGACAAATATTCGTTCAAAACGTCTGTGCCAGTCGATCGGTTCTAAACGCATTGCAAGTTATTACGCAAATAATGGCTTGCATGCGCAGCAAAATAAATGTTCCATGGATCAAATGGTGCCAGTTTTTAGCCAGTTTCCATTTTGTTTCCTGATTGTAATTTAACTGTTGTGTGAAGGGTTTTCTTATGGCGCGCTACTGAATCAACCGGGGCGACCAGCTGCAGTGAAATGCTTCTTTCTCGCAGGCCATCTCCGTCAACTCGTTCGGGACATGAACGGCTACGACCATGTATTTTACGATTACTGCAGAAATTCACGCGTGCTCATTGGCTAAATTTTATGGTCAATATACGGACAGACACATGAATTTGAAATTCGTGCGACGCGTAAGCGAACGAGAGCGGGAAATTCGACAATTGTTATCGTAAAAAACAAATTGATGTCAGTTTTAATGCGTCTTTTCTGTTATTGACAATGAATTTCGTCATCGCATTGTCCAAGTAGTCTGCGGGTCCACTCGGTTATCGCCTCGTGGATCCACAACTACTTTGACAATGTGATGACCAAATTCATGATCAATAACAGGACAGACACATAAAAAACTGACGTCAATTTGTTAATTCGAAACCGAGCGACCGCGGCGAAATATCTAAGCTTTGGAGCAAAGCAATTCCAGCATAAAGTTGGTGGAGGTTATTCGTGATTTAGGAGTTAGAATCCAGATATCTTGGTGGTGAGCCGAGCCGGTGATCTAGAGCTATTTTAATTCTTCTCACTATCTTTGCGTAGTTAAGGTAGTAAATGAGTCCAAGTAAACTGCTAAGGCAACACAACAAAATTTTTCAGCATTGGCCTATCCAGGGGGGAATAGCCAGGCATTCTGTTGATAGTTTAATGGAATGTCGATAACCTTGGGAATTTAAAGTTTAAAGCTACCTACAGAAACTCTCTTTGCCTTTCTCGCTCAGTCATTTGTTCGACTGGAGCCTGACGAATCTATTTCGAAAGCCTTTGAAGTGTAACCTGTGTACATCCGCCGCCATCACACAGGCTAGTGAAGTGGACTATTTACAAGCTTTTGAATTCGTGCCACCCTCTAAGGCATGACTTTTCAGTTCTCAGAGAGGTTACGGAAAGAAGTAATTGTGATCTGAAAATAATTGCTGCTTCTGCGTGCCAAGAACCGTCGTCTCTCCTTGATGTGACGTCTCCTCAGTTCCTGGACGATTTCACTAAGCCTTCTGTAAAAGTTGTCCACATCTTGTCGCATTTCTCGTCGTATAGTCGCAACATGATTGTACAGCTCTGTGTAATGTAAACATAATTATCCTCATTATTAATGAAGCGCAGTCTGTTTCAGTTTAAGTTTATTGATATTCGTTTTACCGTGTTCCATCGCCCATTGCATTAATTAGTCGTACTCTGTGTAAGTGTAAGTTTATCAATATCATTTTTGCCACAAAGTAATTTGAAATAACTTTACAAATAACAAATCAGTGAGACAGGGAAGCCCAGGGAAGCCCAGAGGCTTATGAAAATAACTACCCAAGTTAGAGATATCAAAGATTGTGACGTGTTCTGAGTGGTTAGGTCCTTCAGGATCTATTCTAAATACAGGTTACAGACCGGGGAGCTGGGATGGTGGTGGTAGTGGCAAAAGGGGGGGGGGGGGGGGTTGGTATGGGAGGATTGCGAAATATAAACGTCTGCTTATGGTATGTCCTGATTGTGTGTGTGCTACTATCAATAACAAAGACCAGGGATTGCCTAATTGCTACAAGGGGGTTCATTCAGTTTAACTCGTTTCTATCATCATCAAGTGACAAGTTATAGGAAATGCCGTGCAACAACTTGGAGAACGGAAGCAGGAAACAAGAACCATTTCTAGTAAAAAAAAAGGGCGTAGGAAATGAAACGCTGAATCATACACGTGCACGTGTTTGCCGGTCGGTTTCTTTTCCCTTCCAACATAAGCTAAGATTAACTTTCTACTTGCCTATGCTATTTGAACGTCGTTTTAATGTCCAGTGTATATGGTAGACCAATCCACAAAGAGCAAACACAGCAGTGAGAGCCAACAGAAAGAAAACACTCAAACGGAACTGGTAAGCGCTGGGGTCAAAAAGTCCACCGCCCACATCCTGGACAGGATCCTCTGAGATGGAGTCGTCGTAAGTCTGGAATAAATTAATTGTATATCATTGCTCAATGCAGACACGTCTTTACTCTTTGAGGTTTGTCAGAATTCGTAATGTTGACTGAAGGGAAATACGTTGTAATTGGATAGTTTTAAGAGATGATATATTAAATTAAACTATACTTCCTGGCTCTAAACGTGTTTTAGGTCTTTCAATCTCGCTTCGTTTTGCAATTTGGATAATTGTTCCCCAGTGGATTGTTGATGAGTTTGAGAAGGTGTAGAGACTGAGAGCGAGTGCGACTTGATTCAATCTCGTTCCCAGGGTTCTCTCTCTTCCTCCCTGTGGTATAATTAAAATCCTGAAAAGACTAAGCGAAGGACATTTATGGTTTCTTGAACTTAAAAAAGTTGAAATTATTGAAAAAAAATTATGCGCGCGCGTACACACTTCAATGTTAAATGCCAATTCAATCCGGGCGATCTTTTTAAAGTGCAAAGTTTAATATTACGTCGAGAAATAATTGGAAACCGTTATTTGAAGTAAACTTTAGAAAGAATTCTACTGGCACAATTAGATTATGAGCTCGACGTTTCTATGGGGTGATAGTTGATTCGGCCTTCGGCCTCATCAACTATCACCTCACAGAAATCTCCAGCTCATAGTCTAATTGTTAATTTAATTAGAGAGGTCCTTTTGTAGATGAATAGCTAGACAGAGAAGGGCGAAAACAAAAAGAAAGAAAAAGTTGCTCAAACTGAAAACACGCAGGATAAAACGTCCTTTGAATTTCATATCCTTATTACCATTGGCCTGTTTATTGATTCTTCCATTTTTTGAAAGATGTCTCCCTTGTTGAGCTTAACAAAGTCAAGGAAGCAGTTCTCTAACTTCATAGAGACCTCTGTCAACACCACTCCGTAAGTCTTTTGATAGTCGTACACCTTGAACACCCGCAGAGTAGGATTGGAGGACAGATCCTTGTGGGTAGACACAACGGACAAGTCGATAAGAGCACCTTCTACTTCTTTGTTCATCAACGCTGTGTTGATCTCTCTGTATGTGTGATACCGCTGATCTGTGAAAATAAAAGAAAACCCTCAGGTGCGAGACGACCACAAGCTTGGTTGAACCGCGAATGTCTGGGACAAAAGTCAAAGCCAATTAGGGTTAGCTTCCGTTGTACGCATGACCTGAATACCACTTGAAGGTTGATGCTTGCAGGTTCCAAATCAAGCTCTCGAGCTAAACATTTCACTTGAAAATGCGTTTGATTTGCATGAATAATTAACGTGCAGGTGAAACATTGCCTGCTCTTGCATGAAGATTCGTTTTTAAGCAAGGCAATGGGCAATTCGGAAATAGCCGTCTTGAAATAAGGAAATAAAACACGCGGTAATTTGTATTCCTTGATACCATGCTTGGCAAACTGTAAAGGCGTATAGCATATGTACCTGGATTCATACGTGCGGTCTTGCGTACACCAAGTGTATATTCCGGTGATGCCTGAATGGCTCCAATCTAAAGAACAAACGTTCATTAATTCTGGGGGATCTCTGACAACAAATACGCCATGCCCTTGCAAATATAGTTCTTCTGGGATTTTCTAGACTACCAACGTTGCTTAAGTATTGTGTTAACAGATTTTACTCCAATTTAGCGTGGGAAGAGGGTATTTTGAGGCCCTCACCA
>JAEMPF020005395.1:22726-35226 GCA_022496165.2 Catalaphyllia jardinei | reverse complement strand
ATTACAGGTGTCCGGTTACTGCCAACTGTCCGATTATGACTTTGCAGATTAATCAGAGCAAAATACAGTACTTTATGCACCAACCACATTTGAGGAAATTGTAATTTATGATTAAGTGAGTGATGGCTTTCGTAATTTGAAATTACTCGCGCGATTACTACTTAAATTGCACTCCACTCAGTCCAATTATTATTATTACGTATTTCAGTCGTTAGACACAAGAAACCTTAGGCCAAAGTCTATACTAAAAAGAATGCAAGTGATAAGAGGGATATTCCATCTCACATGAATTAAGGCATGGGTCTCACTTATGTGTGATGTTTTGGACATTTTTTTCTAAATTTCTTTTTCCTAAAATATTGGCTTTTAATTGTTTGTTTTTTATGTAAAATGTTTTTTTTCTGTCAATTTACTGATCATTTAAGTTACATGATGTAAACGTACTAGAAAACTCTCGTTTTTTCGTCCTAAACCTTTACCCTACCTGGTGATATGTCGTTCTAATCGGAGATTTTGAAAAAGTTTTATTCTTTTGTCATAATTTCTAATTTTTGCCTAGTCCCAGTCCCTCTCCAATGGATATACGTTGCAATTGAAACGAAATAAGTCTTTTAAACCCCGTTTAATTCTCTAAACTTGGTGGTTATAGCCATTCACATAAAACAAAATTAGTCAAGGATTACAACTGCAAACTATTGTAAATTTGGATTCAACTTTATATAAACAAATTGGGCGTGGCAAGTCACGTGACCAAGAAGCAAAGTTCTTGAAACCAAAAATAAAAGGCTTCTTTCAAATACTTCACCCTATACAAGTTTATAAGGGATAGTTTAAATGTATTTTAAATTAGATCGTCCCCTCCAAATATAGCGAGACCTATTCCTTAATTCACTTGAGATGGTATGCTACTCGAAAGCGTTACATAACTATTTTTTATTGTATATATAGCGAGAATTTTAGGTAATAAACCCTGCAAATTGAATTCTATATGTACTATATTTTCGCATGTGAAAAAGCGGTACGTCCAATCAACCTCGCGTATAGCATTCTTCACATGTGAAAATATAACCAATCATCGCCCAGAGTAGAATTGCTTAGCCAATCAGAGCAAAGCATTCAAATGGCTTCCCAGAAGCGTGGTCTTGAAATCAGCGCCCGCTTGAAGTTTGCGTTTTAAAAACATGGCTTCGGCTTCCCGTTTCAGTACAGTCACCTCAGCAAGTCTTATCTTTGTTACAAGGGCGAACATTCAAGGAGGAACATTCAACATTTCTATAAACAGCGTAAGTCAACAGAGTCTGAATTTGTCTTTGCACAGCGCGAAGCGCCGTCATGGGCAAGCGAAAAGATTTAACACTTTGTGTTTTAGATGCGAATTCCCCGTATTGTATTTTAGCTTGTGTAGGCTCTTTGTCCGCTTGTTGCTGGACAGTAAAGCGAATTTGTTTTTTTATTACGTTCGGTCATTTACATCAGTCTTGGATTTTTTGCTGTTCTGCATGTAAGCTTATGTTATCTGGAAAAAAATAAAACTGATTTAAGCTTGAAGGATATATTTAATTCTCGCTATATATATACAATAAATAAATTGCAGCATCGAAAGTGCTTTGTACAGATTTTTATTCACGAGCTGCAAAACTTTGATAAACTCACTCGTTCGCTGCACTCACTCGTTCGTTTTCCAAAGTTTTGCAACTCGTGAATAAAAATCCGTACGTCGCACTTTCTATGAAGTAATCTATATATACCATACCATAGAAACTACAGTGACCGACAGAATCAGTGCGACGTACCCGCGGTGCATGATGGGAAGATTGGTTGTGATACCGCCGGATGTACAACGACTTTCCTGTATTTTGATTGGCTGTATATTCTATGGCATGGTATAAATATATATGATAAGGATAAATACGTTATCATTTGAAGCCCTGTGTTGTGGTGTACAGAACTGCCTTACCATCCTGATCTGTGATGATAACAATGGGTGGACTGCTCACACCGAAAAATTTGCTTATTCCTTGCAGTTCAAAACTATAGTTTGTATACTTTTCTAGGTCTGTCAGATTTACGGACAACTGGTCCAGTGGCAACCTCAACAGATGCCTCTTAACGGATTCATTACGATTGTTGAACTCGCCGTAAGCAATTCTGTACTCTCGTAAAACTCCGGCAACTAATTCCGCGGGAATTGCGGACCACTGCAGGTATATGGACGTGGAGCTGGAGTTCTGGCCGGTCACATTCCAGGGGTAAACCTGGGGAGCTGAAAAACAATAAGAATGTAACACAACACACATTGTTTCCACATAGTTCTTGGAAAGTAAATAGAAATTAAAGTAAAAGTAGAAGGTAGGCAGACTTTTGTCAGCTTTTCAGCAGTCCGTAATCCTAAATCCTTCAATCAGATCGGCTATTCGCGCGCCCTCCAGGGGTCCGGATTTTTCCATCCGAAGCCCGAGTACATTACGCATTATAAGCACATGAAGGTAAACGGGTTTTTTTTTACAGTTGAAACAATATCTTGTTTATTCATGATCATGCACCTGCTTTATTTCAGTAACGCAAGGTACTAATTAATTCAGAATAAGAATAAGAAATAAGAATTCAGTTTTGACTGACCGTATAAATATTGAAAGTCAAATCGTAAGATATTGAATTATGATAAATAGATCTCGTCCCCTCCCTTGTCTGTCTTACCTTCTTCTTCTGTTCTGATTACGATTGGATGACTCTTCGACCCATCTCCTTTTGGGGTATATGCTAGTACTTGTATTGAGTAGAAGGTGTAAGGCTTTAGAAATCCTAATGTGACGTTCATTCTTGGAAATTCAACACTTTCGCTAATATAACACGATATCCAAGCAAAATGCCATTGACGTCACGAGAAGGAACTTCCTCCCAAAAGACCCGGATGTCATGCTTGCTGATGTTGAAGCCAGAGACATTTTGAGGTGGTGCTGCGGGCACTGGGAACAAATGAATGCTATGGTAAACGACAGTTTTTGAATAGGTCCTACCATGAAGCTAGCTAATTGCAGCTCAATTCCAACTGAATTCCTTCCTCCAAGTCAAAATATCGATCCTACCCTTCTACTAACGACTTTTAAGTCAACACGGCTGAGTTGAAATGCAGACATATTCAGATGCACTGGATGAGTTTTTGTTGGCGCTTTTTTTTAGTCAGTATATGACAAAACGCTACGTGCTCTTGAATTTGGAATAAATCGTAAGAAGTCTGTGGTCCTCAAAATTGGACGAGATTGTAACGAGTCTTCTCTGTGCAAAGAAATCTCTTACCCACGAGTCCAAATTGCAAAATTTTCACTTGGACAACGTGAAAAAAAAACCTGTTCATATGCTTGCAAGGGTCTGGGCTGTCAATATATTTGCGTTAACAAGAATCTGATGTCGCGTCAGAACTAGTAAGACATTACGCCGACATAACGTAAAAAATGTTAAAAAATTCTCTTTTAACAGGACTTTCATATCACGTTCTAGTTTAATTTTAATAGCGTATTTGTTCCGCCTTACCATCTTGATCCGTCAGACAGCTGATGTTAGTGAAGGGCCCTTCACCCTTTATCGTAAAAGCTCGAACTTCAAATCGATACTCAACGTATTCATCCAAACCATCTAACTCCAGGGAGAGGCTTGAATTGCACGTGCTTACATGTTCAGCAGGTAACACGCCATCCACTCTATTATACGTAATGACGTAACCACGAAGTATGCCGTGGAGGTAATACGGATCGGCTAGTGGTTTCCATGACAACAATACAGAGGTAGAACTTGTATTCCACGCGGCGATACCTGCCGGCCTCCATGTTGGAACTGAAAAAAAAAACATCGTGATTTGTGTAAAAAACGGAAAAATACTCAGTCTGCATCTTGTATCGTTAGGACCCTGAAGTTGATAAGTAACAGGTATTTATTTATCGTAGAAGAAGTGACTTGGAATAACATTTGACGATAAAAACTTGCGACAAAACGTTTCTTAATAACATTATAAGATTTAAAAAGTTAAAAACGATAAAAAGCTATAAAAGCTAAAACCGACGACGTTTCGACGTGAACCTAACGTCATTATCAAGTCAAGAATGTATAAAAATAAGTTCTATAAATACTAAAACGAACAATAAGAGAAAATAACTTACAGATTAAACAAAAAGTTTCGCACGTATGGAGTCCAATTGCACGTTCAAATTAGGTTTGAACTTCTTGATATAAAGCATTTCAAACACTAAACAATCAAATTTCCCTTGACACTTTCTCAGAATCTTAAAATGACTCTCATTCAAACGATCCCTCCTACCATGTGCTTCATGAAAATGCTTGCCAATTGCCGAATTTTTGTGTTCAGAGACACGTTGAAAAAGGTGTCAGGCTGTATAGCCGACATAATCTGCATCGCACAGATCACATACAAAACGATAAACAACGCATTGCTGATTAACAATTGACGGCTTGGCTTCTTTAGGTTTTAGGTCTTGTTCTAATTTCTTGCTAACAAAAACTGGCTGCAAAGCGAGGCCAATCTTATTACTGAGATCACGCAACTGCCTCCGAACAGAATTAGCTGAGACCTGATCTTTGAAAGGTAGATTAATTCTGACTATGTTGCTCTCGTCAGCATTTCTCTCCGCTCTGCCCGGTGAAGGTTTTTGAGAAGCGAAATTGGAAATAACAGAATCTATAAGACTCCAAGGGTAATCAAGACGGCTAAAAATTGAGCGCAATTTGGCGCATTCTTCATTAAAAGCCTCTGTTGTGGAAGATAGCGCATAAGCGCGATGTAACATTGTCTTTAATAAAGAGTCTTTATAGCGTTTGTCAGTATGACTATGGAAATGTAAGAGCAAGCCAGTATTGGTTGGCTTTCTGTAGACTTGAGTCTCAAGTTTTGTTCCATTCTTGATAATTTCAATGCCGATGAAAGGAATCCTATCATCAACAGGAAGCTCCGTCGTGAACGATAGACTGGGATGTAGGCCATTCAGGGTAGTAAGAAACATAGTGGCAGCATCAGTATTTGGCATTCTTGCAAGAGTATCATCAACGTATCTTCTGTACAAAGGAGGTATCAAGCCATCGAGTGTAAGTTTCTCTTCGAGGTGGCACATAAAGACGATTTATTTATCACGATTTATTGCACATGTGAAATACATTTCAGTTAATTAAAAACACTTGTTTTTATTTTGAGCTATGAGCCTTGCTAATCATCCAATCATCGACCTTGGATGATCTCACGTGGAACTCCTGAAAACCATTCAATCAGAGCGAACCTTAGCATTCTGATACGTGTTTGCTAAATTTGGCCATTGTCTTTTGCTCTCACACGAGACAAAATACAGTGCGACATTTTGTCAGAGACATAACTTTCATGCCAAAAAGTTCACCCCAGTATATGTTAGTGCGCTTAAAGGTGTCCAAAACAGACCCTTTTAGACAGGGACTGACCATTGTTATCGGACAGACACATTCACCCTTGTGCCCCATCTCAGCAATAGTGGCCTACCAGAAATCTAGGCCCTTTTCTTTGGACTCTGGACCCCTTTTCATCTATGTAGCTGGTGCATTCTTAACCCGGGAAAAGGCTCCTAATCAGTAAGGGGGGTCTGGACTCAAGTGAATTCGCTGGGCACAGTTTTCGGATAGGTGCAGCTACAACAGCTGCTTCAGCCAATTTGCCCCCATGGCTTCTGAAGGTTCTGGGTCGTTGGTCCTCTGACTGTTTTGAGAGGTACATAAAAACCCCACCCTCTGTTCTGGCACAGGTTCCCCAAAAGCTAGTTAGCCTGTTATAAGTTGGTCAACCTGCTATAACCTGCAAATGCCTTTTGTTTTGGGAGGTTTATACCTTTGTATGTCACCTGAAACTTTGCTACTCCCTCCCGCCACTCCCTCCTCTCTACCCAGGAATGTTTACAGTGGCCCTGAGTGAAGGCCTACTCCCTTCACTCCATCCACTGTCTACATTTCCTTTGGCTGTAGGTTTCGCTTTCTTGACACTCCAGGGGTTCATGGGGCTTAAATATTAACAGAGCACTTTGTCACCCACTTCCCCATTTTCAGCCACACAAAGCCGTTGTTGTCTATATTTTAACAGAAGCAAGGGGAGGTTGATTAACATATGCATTGATATTGAGAAGTGAATATCTTCATCAATCAAAACTAATTTTTGCCGGTGTATCCGCGTATGTTTGTTTTTGTCCCTGACTTAAACATGTGTTTAGTGTAAATTAAATCTTTTCTTTTAACTAGCTGCTTGGCATGTTTAACTATTACGTTACATCGGGTAGCCAGCACTCGTATTATTTCTGTTTTACTCTAGCAAAAAAACAAAAAATTGCGATTTCTAACTCCGGGTGAAATAAAAAAAAAATGTTGTTTTGTTTTTCAGGGAAAGGAATCGAAAAACGTTTTACCCATCCCAAAGCCCATTTTTCGAGCAAGCGCGCATTGAGAGGGTGTCCCTTGTTGTTCCAGCCACTAAGACTTTCATTAGGAAGCAGATTTTAAAAGAAAAGATCTGTCGATTTCCCAATTAAGTCAACTGTTTTATCATTCAGGTTAAAGCTAAACCCATTGAAAGCAGTATTAGTGCCACTTTCCTGCTCAGTTTACGGAAAGCCAACATTATTCAATCTTCGTCACGCTTCCCCAGCAATTCGCTGCCCCCCATTTCTACTTCTTGATGACACTGAGGGGTCATATGAAACCAAAAGGTCTTGGCCTAGTCTAGTCCCCTTATGTCTCCCATCCCTGCCCGTTAAACCCAGTTGGGAGAAGGGAGAGCCCAGGATAACTTATGCGCGCTTGCTCGAAGCGTTGCCACTGTTTCTCCTGTAAACGTAGGAGAAACCATATATGGCAGAACCTTTGGATACATGCACGCCCCTACCGACCATGTAACTATTACAAGCAGGAACACCAGAACTACCATCAAAATGACTCAGCAATTCAACAACTGCGAAAAACGTACGTCCAAAACACTCATCGATGGCGGCCATCGTGAGCTCACGTAATTCCTGGTGCAAAATAAGTTGTTTTCGCTATCGGAAATGTTCTGACCAAATTTCACGGAAAATCATCAAATCTACAGACCCTATTAATTCGCTGGAACGTCAGCTGCTCATTTTGGAGTTGACGGATTCTGACGGCTTCTGTCGCCTTTGGAAAGAAAAAGTCAAAACAGATGATAATTTTATCGAATTCTTCATTTTATAACCTTTGTACTGATGTATAGTTTGTGGAAGTTTCATTAAAAAACAGCGCATGTGCAAAGATTCTTGAATTTTTTTCTGGAGGACACCCGCGAAAAAACCATCACGTATATCATACAAGAACACTTCATGTAAGAAGCAATAGAAAAAAACACTCTTTCAAGCGATCAATACTTCAAACAGAGTTCAGTGCCAACTTGTAAGTTAACGGTATAATATACGTTATAATATTGTGAAAAATACTGTGCAATAAACCAATATCCTCCACTCTTCTACCGAATACAATACTGTATTTACGTCTGTGACTTACAGCCCTTACAGTTCACCACAAGAAATCTTATTCCGCCATTCTTAGTTGTTACGTCCAATTTCATAGTTGTTACGTCGTTGGGAGTGGCCGTTTAATACGGATAAAATTCATATAACAAAGAAAGACAAACATAAGACTGCTACGGGGTGGCCGCGGCCGCTTAATAAAGGTGGCTGCCTAATAAAGATAACAAACACAGCGTTTGTATGAGAGGAAAATCGGGACTTTGAAAACTGGCCTCCTAATGGACGGTGTCATCGGAATAGCCGATTTCTGAGTTTACCAACCCCCCCCCCCCCTCCCCTTCTCCCCCCAATCAAAGCGAAGCTTGGTTCACCGATTAGTCATATCAAAATGAGTTTAGCTTGCATGTGAGTGAATGAAATCTCATTTTCATACGAAAGAAGGGCACGGAGACTCGCTTTGAGAAAGAGATCCGAGGTAATTCGGAAATTGCCTACTAGTTTTATCACTTTAGTACAACAATATGGCGGAAAAAGGAAAAAAAGGGAATTAACGACGTAAGCGTTTATTTCATTTTTTAAGGTGGCTCCCTACAGTATTGACATTATCAGGAGCCCATTACTAGGAGCCTGCAACTCCCATAACAAGCCAATGAAACGGCATTTTTACAGACCAGTATATTTTTAGATATTTTTCCTGCGAAAAAGTCTACATGAGCACGCTTCGATGAGGATAAAACAATGCGGCTTCACGTGAACATGTCGACATCATGTCGACATATCAACATTAGCCCGTGTTTGTGATTGCAATTGGTCACTGAGGCTCCTGTGGGGATCTGAATTCGAGATAAATTTAAATCAAAATAGATCGGTCTGTGAAAACGCCATGACAGGAATATGGGGTAGTTGCAAGCTCGTGGTGATGGGCTCCTGACATTATCTAAACCTGAAGAAGGATGAAGTATTTGTTTCAACTTTGGGTTTAAGCTCCTGGCATTCACAGTGAAGATTAGCCACACATCCAGGATTTCTTTTTCGTTTATATGAGTATATTGCAGATTGTTGCCATGGCAACAAACTATCGTAAAGATAACCATATTTTTGTTATTTTCCACCTATTTGCTTCCTTTTCTAGAGTTGGGCTCGGTAATATATCTTGAAACTCGGCAGTCTTGTGAAAACGATTTCGGATAATACTTTAATTTGAAAATATGAAATTTCACAAAATTTCACCGAACACGAGAAAAGTGAGCGCGTGTTTTCTTCGTTTTCATGTTTGTGAAGTCATAAAATTTCGAGACGACCACGCCCGCATGCGTATCAATGACTCTCTGGCGTCATTGGCGAATTTGAGAGGGAGCGGGATCCTGTTAATCTCGTATGTCCCATCTTAAAGCTACTTTGTCAATATTGCGACACGTTTTGGGAGATAAAAATTCAGAGTAAGGAATTCTTATCCTATGGATCGGATGTAGCATCTTGTAAATGAGCAATGACGGCCGTTAAAATTCGATTTTTTTTTGCTGTGTTTTGTTATTTTCTATTTTCAAAAGCGTCAATTCGTGTTCTGCGAACTCGTCAGACAACTAAACTTGTCAGAGGGGAGTCACATCCTGACTCATATCTGGGCTTTTGTGTCTGCTCCACAAACAAAGCCAAGGTCTACAAATATGTGTGTGCAAATAATTAAATATACTACTTTGCTTTGCCCGGCTCGTTAATTGTGGCAATCGAACAAATCAGCTTCATTGGTTGGAACTGGTGCATAAATCAAGTAGGGAAGGTATATACTGCGTGATTCCGCGCGCGACTTTGGCGTAGAGTTTGAAAGTTCGCGGCATCGCGAGATTTTCTAAATCAGCTCGCGCGCGGTCCAAAAAACTATAGGGAGCCACCTTAAAAGTTTGAATAGCTTATCTGTAAGATATTTAAGAACGTTGGTTTTCATTTATAATCACGTTCAATTAGACTTCTCGAGTTACAATGAAAACGCTTTGTCTACGAAACAAAGAAACCGACTGTAACAAAACTCCAGGTAATTTGGCTCTGATGTCACTGATAAAAGGACAGCTTGAAAAACCAATAGCTCAGTTCAGAAACTTAGATGGAGTCAGTTACTTGGAAACGATCTATTACTTAAGTTTTCGTAGGAAATTCGATGAATATTCATAAGTACGCCCTTCCTGAAATGCACCACAATCATTGCTTTGAGCTCGACCATTAATTGAAGTCTGTTTTTTTGGGAAACCATCTGCGAGGTTACTGAAATTATGAAAATTTCTGTTTCAAAAACTCCGGAAAATTGACATATTAGTAACATATACAAAGACTATTTGAGTCACCCATTTTCAAGCTTTTTTCTTTTTTCAAAACATGGAACATTTGCACTACCATTGAATAAATACGGTTTTTGTCTTTTCAGTATTCAAATTATACCAAAAAAAACCTACCTATTTTAATATTAATTAATAAATTTTACTCCGTGACTACTTTTAGTCAATCAGCTAGTTTAGCTTTATTTGTCGCTTTCAGTCTTGCTTACCAGCCACTTTAATTTAGTGCGTTTTTTTTATTTTTATGTTGATTGTGATAATGCGAACTAAAGAGGCGTATTAAAAGAGGAAATTCAGTTTGACGTTGTTGTTGGATGTCGTTCAAACAAAGGTACAGGTGATTTGGGATTGACCTATGAGATTGTGCCGCATTATAAATGAAGTCTTTACGTATTCAAACAGGAACAAAGAAGACAAAGGAAAACAGATCAGCTGCGGCTAAGGAAGAGGAAGACATGGCAGCAACAAACTTTACTGGAGATAAAAAGCTGAACAAACTGTTAGACATATATTGCTCAGCCGATTTTGCCGAAGAAATACATAACCAGTTGAGATGTCTGTCTGTGATTGACATCTTTCTGTCCATTACTGCATTTCTTGGGAATGCACTGATCCTAGTTGCGCTTCGCAAGGAATCATCCCTGAATCCGCCGTCAAAACTGTTGCTTCGAAGCCTAGCAGCAACTGATCTCTGTGTTGGTCTCTTTTCACAGCCTCTGCTTGCCATGTTTGAATTGAGCTTAGTGAGCGAACGTTGGAACGTCTGTGTCTTTGCAGCATTCGGAAGTACCATAACAGGTTACACTTTTATTGGAGTGACTTTGTTGACCATGACTGCAATAAGCGTGGACAGACTTCTCGCTCTGTTGTTAGGACTCAGGTACAAACAAATTGTAACACTGAAGCGAATGCTCTTAGTCGTAATTTCCTTCTGGCTTGTGTCGATTGTCGTTGCAGGAATGCAGCTTTGGAATGTCGCAACGCTCCGATGGTACAGCTTTTTAGTTATACCCCTATGTCAAACAATATGCGCCTTCTGTTACATAAAGATTTTTCGCACATTAAGTCACCTTCGACAGCAAACGCGCACCGCAACAGCGAACCAATTCGATATAGCACGATATAAGAATGCCGTGTCTAGTTCACTGTGGTTGCAGTCTGCATTAGTAATTTGTTATCTGCCATTTGCTGTAGTCAATGTAGCAGTTGTGTCAACAACCTCTCCTCAAAGCGCAATGACTTCTTCATTGTTTGTCGTTAGGTTGTTTGCAATTGTTTTAACTCACTTAAACTCGTCATTAAACCCGATCCTTTACTGCTGGAAAATCAGACCAGTGAGGCAAGCAGTCAAAGCTACAGTCAGACAAGTACTTTGTCATTTGTCGAGTTAGGTTTTGTTAACTTATGTTAATTCAACAGTTGGCACTGAGATATCATTTCCTTAAGTTTAGAATTGCGCTGAAGTGAAGTTATAAGCTCGAAGAAACAGATAAAATTGTACTTTAAACTAAATTTCTTTTAATTCTGTGTTCAAGGTAAGGATTATATAAGAGATAAAATTAAAAACTGAGCAGGTAATTTTTGTATATATTTGTTTTTGAATTTAGTTTATACAAAACTACGAAATAAAACATCCACCCTGGACTGTTATTGTACAATTTTCGGCGCTAAATTTCTTGAAATTTTCTGAACCATAGAATGAACACGAGAAATTTGGTTAGCATTGAAAGGGTATTTCATGGAGACTGGGTTCTGTCTAATTTCTATTTCTAACCAAAAAGGGTTTCTCTGGTTGGCCATTTTGTTTGTTGAGCTTAGCGGCCGCTCAAAAGAGAGCCCACGCAGCCTCCTCACTGTTAGAGTTGCATGTAAGGGCGGGCTATGTGTCAACCCTTCTAGCCGGGTAGTCCGGTTAGCCAGGGCACCCTTCTTCCATGTAAACAGGCCCTTAAAATGCTGGACTCGTAAATTAGCGGTTCTTTTCCAAGAGGAAACAAAGTTTGGCCTTTTTTGTTACTTTATTTTCAACTTCTGATACTTCTATAGCACTGAAGATTTTTATTATTTGCAAAAATAATAAAATTATTTTGCAAAAATAACCAGCGTGCCTAAGTTACTGTTATGTAAATAACAATGTTCGTGGATTGAATTTTTAAGGTTCCAAAAATGCCTGAGTTTTGATGATCACAAATTTGCTCTCATAAATTTACATTTTCTAATTCCAAGCTGCGCTTTTCTCTAATAAATGTTTTCTCCTCAGTGAAAAAAGTTCAGCAATTCATTAAATGGAAACTTGTGCGTCGATACCTTAATTCATACACAATGGAACGCACCAAACAAGCTGATTCTTCTACAAGAAAGGGTTTCGTTTTATCTTAAGTCTATTTAAACCAGCTCTAGGCATTTGTACATTATGCTAGCACTTTTTGAAGCCTTTTAGTGAATCGAAGCCAAAGCATCAAGCATTATCCGGGCATTTTAGTGGCATTTTCCTGGAATTTTTTTTTCCACGTACAGAAAGTAGAATTAAAAACTATTTTTGTACGAGAAAAATGAAGACTTAAAAGTGCAAAGAATTTAAATGCCACCCCAATACAGACTGAGATGTCAGTGGAAGTCGAATCAAACTTATAAAATTTTAAAAAACCCTATATATGAAAATTAATCGAGC
>JAEMPF020005395.1:17500-22626 GCA_022496165.2 Catalaphyllia jardinei | reverse complement strand
ATGAAAATTAATCGAGCATTTTAGTGACTTTTTTGCGGGGGAGGGGGGGGGGGGGTGGGAGACCGAGCATTTTAGTGGGAAAAATGTAGCATTAAAGTGGAGCATTTCAGTGGGAACTATAAGCATAACGCTTTCCTTTATTACAGTTTGCCGACCCCGCTACGTCTGATAAAATTCTTAAAATTTCTACCTCAAAATATTATTTCTTGCTGCAATACCAGTGTTCTTTAGCTATTTAGAAAATTTAGAAACGTTCATATTTCGATCAACAATTTTACCTAACCAACGCGCCATACATACTACTACTGCTAATGATAAGCAAATACGGAGTTAATCTTGCGTCAGAAACATAAACAATGGCGGAACTTCCTGTCAAATATTCAGTCTCTTATTACGTTTATATTTCTAATCCGATTTGCCCCGCGTCGCAAAGCTTGCGCAGGTTCCACAATACGAACTCTGCTTACTAAAAAAAAAAAGCCTGTTATTGAGGTATATATCTTGTAGTTCCCATGGAAAATATACACGCATCACCAAAACATCTAGTACATGTCCTTGGCGTCTCCTAAACATTTCAGAACTGAAGAAATATTAACTTTAATCATCGAATTATGCAAACAGATAAAAGGGATCCTAAAGTTGTTTTTCCGATATTTCCTTTAGAGTCGAAAGCATTACAAAGGTAATATCAACAGATAATGTTGTTGGCAACACAGGAAGAAGTTCCTTAAGAATCCCTAACTGCTTCGAGCTGTGAATTAAATTAGATTCTTCAGCCGGAACGTATGCCATTCATCATATATGCGCATATAATTACACGAAGCTGTTTGTAAGCCGGACAAAAGGAAAGGGAAGTTGAAAGCACATAAATATGATCAAAACCACCTGCGTGTTTAGTTTATTTTTCCTTTTCCTATTATTCAGCAGGTTTCCAAATATGAGGAAAAGATATTATGTAAGGCGTAAAGTTTGATCGTCGCAGAAGCCGCTATTTCAATTCAGTGCAGAAACGTTTTGTAGAGAATATACTGTTTCAGAGTTCCAACAGCTGTGAAACTAGCTTCATGACGTTTTCTGGCTACATGATGGCGGGCATAGCAACAGAAAACGTTCCTGAAGACGGCTCGCCAACTGAATAGTTTTTGCGGAATACACAGCCATTTGACATTTCTCAGCTCTCAGTTGCAAACTGGCATTTTTCTGTCCCTTACTGCATTTCTAGGGAACACTCTCGTCCTAACAGCACAGAGTCGTCCCTTCATCCGCCAAACTCTTGTTTCGAAACCTAGCAACAACTGATCTCCGTGTTGGTCTTATCAGAAAGCCTCTCGATGTCTCCGCCTGGCTGTCTATGATGAATAAACGATGGAATTTTTGCCGCTACTCATCAGCCGCAACCTTTGTAGCAGGTCATGTTTTGTGTGAAGTGTCTCTGTTGTCGGTGACCGCAATAAGGGTGAACAAACTTGCCCTTTCATTGGTCTGAGATATGGACATGTTGTAACTTTAGAGCGAGCTTGTCTAGTTGTCACTACTTTCTGTGTTGGTTTTGGAATAGACTGATCTTCTCATGGCTCAGGAACATTGTTACGTTGCTATAAAACAGCGTCAACAGTCTCTCTCACAAAGATCTTCTTTACCCTTCGTCGTCAGCAAACACAAGGCTATGTTCATCAAGAACAACAACGAAATACAATTTCGCTTAACATTTTAAGAATTAAGTTAGTTTAATTTACCTAAACTCGTCATTAAACCCAATTATTTATTGTTGGAAGATAAGAGCGGCGAGGTAACCTGTGAAGGAAACAGTTAGACAGTTTTTTGTTGTTCAATGAGCAAGGTTTAAGCTCAAGGTCTAGATCCGCCACTGGTATTTCTGCCAAATACTGAGGTCTGGAATTCTTCATGACTTGAGGTCCATGTTTTTTCTTCAAAGAGTCTTAGAGGTCCCTTTTACCACCGTCTGTACACCACATTTGTTGGGGAAAGCTTCGGGTTTAATTCCGCAAGCCGCCTTGCCAGGTGTTGGTTGAGTTTTCTTTGAACTGAACCACTTTGTTTCCATATGCGAATTGCAAAATGTTGAAGTCTACTACGTACGCATTATACAAGTGAATATATGAAAGATCATAAACTTGATCCGCGGAGAAAGATATGAAGACATGATTGATCATATCAGTTTTAGACACAACTTATGCAGCTTTGAAATTAAGGCCTGAAAAAAAGGCATATTTATAGTGGTCTTGACAGGCTCTAAGCCCCATGTGTTCCGAATGATTTATGAAGTTGATGTTCGTGATCGAATGCAGCATTATCATGATTTCATAATTTATCTTCAGTCTCGTCCAGTCCACTCGACTGCTTTGCTGGCAAGGGAATATTTCCATGCCTGGAACAGAATATCACCGTTGTAACTCGGCCTTTCATGGCATTTCCTCGGGTATCAACGATGCTGTGGTCACCGTGCGCTGCGTTTTAAATTGGCCTTTTACCAAATCGAATGTGGTTTACCGAGGTTTGTACTCTATCGACAACGATACGAGTCATCACAGTGGTCAAAATGTTGTGAACACTTTGACGCGAGCAGCGTTGTCTCAGTGGACTCTTATCGACAACGGAAAATTAGCCAATCAGATTGTGAGATGACTAGCAATTGAGGTAAAATATATTTCCTAGCTTACCTTATGCCTCTGTTTCAGAAGAGTACTCTAGCAATTTTTCATTTGAAAATGAGTTTGATTTGCCTGAAAATGAACGTGTAGACGGGATGCATTTTCAGAAGACTCTTTTTGACACAGAAGTAGTTAAAGGAAACTTCGAAATGGTCGGTTGCTGGTAATAGCAAAACGGCAAAAAAATTCATACATACCAGAAATATAATTGAAAATTACCAAAAAGAAGTTTAAACTGATGTTAATGTTAATCGTGTTCTATGGGAAAATAAAACTTATTTAAGTATGAATAAAGAAAGTTTGCACCTGGACCACTTTTGCTCACCCAGCTAGTTTGGCTTTTTCGATATTTGTAAACTGCCAGTTTTATCTAGTGTTAACTGATCGTGTTAGTGTTAACTGATCGCGAGAAGAAGAGTTTAAGTGGAACTTGATGTCGTTGTTATTAAAAATCGTTCAAACAAAGGCACAGCTGATTTGGAAATGGCCTATTAGATTGTACAACATTATTAATGAAGCCGTGATGTATTCAAAGAAGGGGAAAAGATGACAAAAAAAACCAAACAAACAAAAAAGCAGTCCAGCTGCAGAAAAGTCATAATACAGAGACATGGCATCAGCAAAACTTACTGACGATGAAAGTCAGGAAAAGCGGAAGAATTTGGCAGAATTGTATTGCTCAGCCGATTTTGCTGAAAAAGTACACAACGAGTTGAGATGTCTTCCCATGATTAAAATTCTTTTGTCCATCACTGCACTTCTTGGGAATTCACTGATCCTAGTCGCACTGCGCAAGGAATCTTCCCTGAATCCGCCTTCAAAACTGTTGCTTCGAAGCCTAGCAGCAACTGATCTCTGTGTTGGTCTCTTTTCACAGCCTCTGCTTGCCATGTTTGAACTGAGTTTAACGAGCGAACGCTGGAATGTCTGTGTTTTTGCAGTATTCGCAAGTTCCATAGCAGGTTACACTTTTAGTGGAGTGACTTTGTTGACCATGACTGCAATAAGCGTGGACAGACTTCTCGCCCTGTTGTTAGGGCTGAGATACAGACATGTCGTAACATTGAAGTCGATGTATGTAGTCGTAATTGCCTTCTGGCTTGGGTCTAGTGCTGTTGCAGCAGTGCAACTTTGGAATTTCGCAGCGCTCCGATGGTACAGCTATTTAGTTATACCACTATGTCAAGCAACGTCCGCCTTCTGTTACATAAAGATTTTCTGCACATTATCTCATCTTCGACAACAAACTCACACCGGGACAGAAAACCGATTGGATATGGCGCGATATAAGAGAGCATTGTCCAGTGCTCTGTGGTTGCAATTCACATTAGTAATTTGCTATTTACCATTTGCTTTAGTTAATATAGTATTAGCTGTGACAACAAACTCGGCTCCTCAAAGTACAATGCCTTCTTCTCTGTTTGTCGCTAGATCGTTTGCAATTGTTTTAACTTTCTTAAATTCGTCATTAAACCCGATTCTTTGCTGCTGGAAAATCAGACCAGTGAGGCAAGCAGTGAAAGCTACAATCAGACAAGTACTCTGTCATGTATGGAGTTAGTTGTTGTAAACTCATGACAACAACCGTTAGTAAAAATCATTTCGCTAAATTTAGAAATGTGCCGAAGTTTTGTTGTAACGTCGAGAAAATAGAGAAAACGAAAAGCTAATTTGTGTGTGTTCAGAACAAAAATTATATAACAAACTAGATGAAAAACTGAGCAGATTATATCTTTGTCTGTCAGTTATGTTTCCAATTTGTTCTTTTTATAATTTTCTTCTTTCGCTGTCGCTGTTCTATTTTGAAATTAGTTAATGTAAAACTACACAATAAAATATTGACTCTAGACTGTGTTTTTCAGATTGTGCAGTTTTCGATGCTAAATAAAGGAATATTTGACTGCAGTTCAACTGCCTCCACCCCTAGCTTTCTGGCATAGCATTTGAAATATATTGGAATTAAAAGTCAAATTATTGTACAAAGATTTTCTACCTGATTGTGTAGAAAGCGATGTTGTTAATTTAATTTATGAAATATATTTCTTTTTTTTCACATGACAGATCTACGTTGTTTTCAGTTCCCAAAACCCAGGTGGCCGGCAGCTCTGAGCAAACTGAAATCGAACGAGAAAACAAAGCACTAGAACAGTTTATATTGTTACTTTGCCGGCGCCTTTCGGTTTTGTAGAGAAGTTTCGAAATTGAATAAAAGCCTCAACTTAACTGCCAACTGCCTGAACTACGTGTAAGTGAAATGTAATGATGGTCCACCCACTCTTACGGATGCAAGTGTCTCATGGATTACCCATAAAAGTTTCCGGCACCTTCCTGGCCTTTGGCGACTTTGTTTTAAAATTACGGTTTCTCCTAAGACCATAACTCGTCATTTAGTTGGAATTGAAACTTAACTTTAAGTATTTTTACCGGTATCTTGAAATGTTCCTAAATTGTTTC
>JAEMPF020005395.1:0-12500 GCA_022496165.2 Catalaphyllia jardinei | reverse complement strand
GTTGTATTTATCTGTTTTCATCAACTAAATAATGAATTACATAAACATAAAGAAAAGATATTCTGACAACGTAGATCATAATTTAAATATAATTTTCCTGACAAATTCATCTTATTTTCGCTCGACAATTCTTCAGAAAAATCACCAGAAAAAATCAAAACTCGTAGAATAGCATTTCTCAACAAGCTCGATCTACAACAATAATAGCTCAATACTACCGTAACTAAGACATGCAAATCTAGTGAAGATTTTATTTGGATGCAATTTCCATGTTAAACTAGACGCCTTACTGCGTGTACCCAGGCAGTCGTTATTCTGAGAAGCACTGGCTATATTGCAATTGAGCTTAAATGTGCTGCATTTGAAGTCGTGCGAAATTCAATCGAATCGATGTACTCAAGCTATTCTGCCTTCGGATTGCATTTCTTGGTATCGATTAATAGCTCACTACTCGTACACAGACCTTTAGCACGTAAAATGAGTCAAGATCGTTACATCAGCCTATGAACGTTTCAGTCTATTTTCTTTAGTCTTTGCCGTTGTTGTTGTTTGTTTGTTTGTTTGTTGTTGTTTTTTTCATTTATCAAACGAGAGAGACATTTCGAATTTCAGAGTTATGGCGGTGCGTGACATAGAGCCACCCTGGGCTCTTAAAATTTATTCAAAATAATTCGAGGAATATCTCAGGTTTGGGAAAACGCAGATTCAAAATTAGAGAAGTGTAATATTTATTAATCTCCTATAACATCACAATTTTTTGACTCTATCCACTGAATGGTTTTCGAATAATTTTTTTATTGCTTCAGGATTGCGTGACAGTACAATCCAAGAGTTGTTTTGCTGGGGTCAACTCATGATGTTACAAGAAAATAACGAGAGACCATCGTTTAGTTCGAGATTTTAACTTTATTACACGTTACGAAGTTTTTCAGAGCGTGCTTAGGTGTACTCGAACAGATACAGGCCCAGATACATTCGTAAACAACAGAAACATATTCTCTAACCTATCTGCTCTTGTTGCTCAGACGTTACGAGTTCGTGCTGGGATCCTACTCGGTTCACGATCACGTCTAAAAATACGATGACGCTTTTTATCAAGGTGAAGAGTCGATAGCCTCTGTTGATAGCTACAGCTCCTTTGGCATATTAAACATGATTCTTGATGAATTCACTCCAAACGTTCGCTCGTAAATTGTTGATCTCTCGTAAGCCTTGCAGACCGACCCTTTCCGAAAACGTTTAACGACCTTTAGCGTTGGTCTACCGCAAACGGTGTGTTCGTTTGTACGTGATTTCATCGCCCTAGAAATCATGGAATCCGACCTAGCAGCTTTTTCACGACGACAACTGCTGTAAATTCCATGCGTCGCACGCTGCATTAGTGACGCATGCGCTGTAGAGACCAGACGGCGATTTGTGACTGAACGAGGGAAAAAAAAAGCCGAAATTTAAACCCAGGCCTCACTGCCTGTGTAATGATCTGATTTCTCGCTAAAGGCGCAAGAAACAAATACAAAAGCAAGTGTACATGTTAACATCAACAATAACAGCCGGTTCGCGACATGTTCATGACCTTTAAGTTCTGCAATGAGCTAGAAATTCTGCTTCCCAACACAACAAGCCGGTTTGGTTTTCAGTTTGCATCTGCATTTTGCAGCCAGAAACTCCACACTGACAGTATATGAAACGTGTACTGACTCTGATCAAGAGCACTGACATACTATGTTAAGCGATTTTCATTTCCCGTGGGAAAAATCCGAAAAACGGGAAAACTGCATATCATTACACACTACAAGTAGAATGGCAGCCGTAAGCTGTTTTTGTGTAAGATTCTCAGACTAAAGAAGTCTTGCTTCATGAGATACGGATAGGTTACACCACTGCAACCATGAACGATATCCCGTTAGAATTCCTTGCTGTTGACTTTCAACATCGATGACAAAAGTAATTCACTTCGCGTTATTGACCAAAACTGGAAACCACACATGAAAAGTCTGTCGACACCCAAGGTATGACCAAAAGTGCAGGCCAGGAAATAAGACACAATTTAGTTGAGTAAATTGACAAGCAGGATATTGAGTGAATGAACTGACGTTACTAATTCGTTCGCAATTTTCTCTTCGGTTAAATTGTTATGAAATTGTATGGCTATGTATAGACAAAAGCCAATAACAAGGCATTCCGCAGAACTTTTTTCTGTAATTATCCGAAGAACTCTTTATCGCTGATGGGAATTTAGTATATATATGTAGAATATGCTTAGTTATCACTGCTTCTGTTTATGTTAAAAATTGAAACCTCGACACAAAGAACAAACTCCATGCCATTCCTCGTTTTCCGGAGGGGATCATTTGCAGTCCCATCGGGGATCATTTGCGGTTCGGGATCATTTGCGATCTGGGGATCATTTGCGGTCGGGGATCATTTGCGGCGCTGTACAGATCCTATCTGCGTCGCAAAGCTTGTGAACGTTTGACTACACGAACTCTGCTTACGCCAAAAAAAATCTGTTTTTCGGGTACAGTAAACATCCGCATATAAGAACAAATGGATTAAGGCAAGGCTGAAATTTGGCCAATAAAGCCCCATTTTTATAAGAACAAGATCAGCCTGAAAAATTCAGCAAGTTCTTATAAAATGGACAAGGTGTCACAATTACAAAAAAACAAGTGATTTTATGTTGACAGTCATGACTCTATCAGCTGTCAAGTGGTCGTATTTTTGTATTGAGTATTGTACTGATGTTTCTACTGTAATTGATTTTTCTACTGTAAATAAATAAAAACAAATTGAGTACAGGGAGTATTTATCTCGGGGCATTTTTGGGTAGTACCCGTATTACTAATATATATAGAAATGTAAGAACATTCTAAGAACACTTTGAGGCTGATTTGTCACTAAGCACCCGTTAAATAAGAACCTGATTAGCCTGACCTCCGAAGTCATGTGTTCTTATATGCGGGTGTTTACTGTAACTGAATCTGTTTTTTGGGAATGGCCACGTTTGTTGAAGAAATCGCACATTTCCTTTTGATTTTAAGGAAAACGCAGAGTCCTCACTACAAAAACGACGAAGCCTAAGAAACTGAGAAAAAGGAATGAAATTCTTGGCATGTGATGGATGTGAAGATGAATACAACAAATAACTATAAGAATCTGTGGGTCTGTAGTTCAGTCATGCTGGTACATAAGCCGTTGCCTTCGATCGAAACTTTGATATCCAGAAATGCTGAAGAAGTATTGGAAATTCCACGTCATGCATAAGCGCGCGCACTAAGTCATCTTGGACGTTCGGTGACCCCAATTTTTCTTTCGATGGATCATTTTCTCTACTGATTTTCTACGTTTAGGGAAAAAAAATGACGAAAATCTATGGACTAGAAGTTTGAATTTTTGTCAAAATGTACATCGAATTCCGTTCTTATTAGCTCTTCGTGCATCCGTGCGGCGGTTTCAAATGCCTCTTAAAAGGTTAAATTTTGTGAAAACGTTAGTAACATTTGGAAATATTTACGCAACAGACCCACTTCTACAAAATATGACTAAGATCGTTTGCCTTGGTTGACTCACCTTCGATATTCTTAATTAGTATATACCACACAAGTGAATAGTACTTTTCGAGCGCGCTGATTGGCTAGCTTGGAGGTGATTAGCAAAGTACTATTCACCTCCGACCAGCCAAACAAAAACAAAATGGCTTTTTTACTCTTTGGTCCGCTAGTTATTCAGCTTGTGTGGTATATACTAAAACAATTATTCACCTCAGTGTCGGTGAATATCCACCACTATTCACCTCCACTTCGGTGAATAATTGTTAATTAGTATAATTTCAGAGCTGAACAAAGAGTTTCCAGCAATCTGATTGGTTGAGCGATTCCTTATATGACGTTATATTAACCGCGCTACGCGGTGAATATAACATTTCCGAGGCCTGGCTACTGAGCTCGCCTACTTTGCCATCTCGGCAAGTAACCATGGCGGACAGTTGTGAATGAATTTTTCACTTATTTGGAAGAAATCACTGTAAGTCCAGGGTATTTGAAAGGATGGAGAATTTTAAAAATGACTGCTGTCGTCCTTGGACCAAAAAACCTTTCAAGAACTCGTATTCAAGGCAGTTAAGAATCATAAGCGCAGTGGTTAGTTGATCGCCAGCAGGTCAATCGATTGACCGAAATCAGTTTTTCTTCAAGATAAAGTTACTCTTTTTGAGATGACGATGACAACTATGAATGAAGTCAACAGAGATAAAACAAAGGTACCGGTTTATTTTTTTTCGTAATGTTTCGCTTGTCTGTTTTACTGCTGAACTCGATGATTAAACTGATTCACAATCGATGTACATGTAAGCTTATTATTAAAACTCTACGGCTACATACATGTATGCAAACGAACAATTGCGTCTTTGTTTTCACATTTTATTCCGTTATTCTCTGTTGTTCAGTTCTGAAATTATACTAAAACAATTATTCCCCTCAGGCTCAGTGAATATTGTCGAATAATCCCCTCGACTTCGTCTCGGGGATTATTCGACAATATTCGCTTCGCCTTGCAAAAAGCGAGAATTGGACCCTTATTATAATTCTAAGATAACAGCTCCCACGCGGCCATGATGGCTAGCTAACTAGCTGAGAAAACGCAGTAAAATAGCCAGATGTTGACCAGGACAAAGAAACAAACAATGATATTAAGGAAAAACAATATTTATTTTGAAGTATTTGATAAATATTTTGACTCCTTTGCAGTTAATTTTGCTTGTAACTTCACATACACATATTCGGCTCTGTTGTTTATAAATTAACTTCACTAACAGTACGTCTGGGCTGCCTGTGATGTAACCTAACTTTAATTTACACTTCAGACCTAATTCTCTGTTCTACCATTTGTGTTCATAGTGCTACGCGCAGAACAATTTCATATGTAACTTCCTTTCTCTTCGCCGCGATTCACCCCAACTTTCTTGGTCCGACCTCGTAGCTTAGTCGGCAGAGCAACGGTAGATCTAATCCGAAGGTCGTTGGTTCGATTCTCACCGAGGTCAAAGGATTTTTCCTTTACGTCGTGTGGTTCGATGATTTCCTTTACTAGGGCTAACGCCCAGTGGGTTTTTCATGGGTTTCACATAGCACTTTAATTTACACTTCAGAGTTAATTCTCTGTTCCATCATTTGTAACCTACGAAAAGATTGGCGTAGCTGGGTCCCATTTTGGTATCCATGGCCCCGACATTGATTTGTTCATAATAATTGTCCGCGAATGAAAAACAGTCGAGTGTTAACACTAGTTCAGCCAGGCGGAGTAGTGTTTCTGAGGTTGGTTCCTTAACAGTGCGTAAATCAGCAATAACAACAATGAGCTTCATTTGCATGGCCATAAAAGAGAGTTACAGCATTGAACAAGCATTTTAACAATAACAAAAAAAAGTAAATCAAATAACAACGTTAAGCTTTCGATAATAAATTGTCTCGTATTTCTTAACAGGATGATACGTATTGTACTAACTGTTTGTTTAAATAATAATCAGTAGAGTTCATTAGTTGGATAATTAAAGTTGAAATTGGTATTTGTTTGTAATTAGGGATTCTATTATCTATTTTATTAAAAAAGTCGTCTCTAATTGCTGTGTATTTTGGGCAAGTGAATCTCATCTTCAATGTTGAGGCCACAAACAGGACAGATTCTATGTTGTCATGCCTGCCTGTTTCGATATTAAGTCTATGATTACTTATTCTAAGTTTCACGAGTGTTTTTCTACAGGTTCTGGAAAAGCCAATTTCTCCTTCAGTATTACACGCAAAGAGCTACACATTTTGCTGAATATCAAGTTTAACAAGCTCTTTAAACGCTGAGAGTCAATTCGAATGTAACATGTTGTAGGAGAAATCGTTTGTAATGTTTACTTCTTACTGAGGTAAAATAAAACACAGACATCAGCTGCAAACATTAAACTTTAGAATAAAGCTGCTCTATACCTGGCCTCTACTAGAGCAGAGCGTAGCGCGCAGTATTTTTTTGAAGGACGTTATAGGGCACTTATAACCCAGGTGTTGCGTTGCAAACCCCGACCCTTCTCAACTGTAAATAATTTCGTTTTATCGTGCTACATCTAAACCAAATAAAAGATGGTATTCCTATGTTTTGTAAGAAAATAATGCACTTTTGCAGTCTGCAACCGTTTTTTTTCCTCTACATAGATCTCAAGAGTGCAACATTAGAGAACATGACACACCATCTTGTATTTGATAAATAATTGACTCACCGTCTTCGTCAGTAATGACCACTATCGGTTCACTCTTATTCCCGCCACCTTTGACAGTGAAGGCCGAAACCTGAATCGTGTAGTTAGTGTACATTTCCAATCCTGAGAAGCTGATAGCTTGTGACGGTACTAATACGGTGACGTTACTCAAAATATCTGAACTCTGATTGGTTCTCCATATCAATACCCTGTAACCACGGACGATGCCAAGTTGATCAGGGAAGGGAACCTCACCCCAGTTCACTTGTAAGCTTGTGGAACTGGTATTTGAGGCCATGACGTTACTGGGAGGAGCTCTGGGAACTGTGAATAAATAAGCTAATCAACAAAAAAGTTGAGTCTGACGGTTACTTTTTTAATCTGCCTCTTTGGTCCAAAAGTTATAATGACTAGAAAAGATGGCAAAATATGAAAGGGGGATAGGGGGGAAAGAGAATGCACCCGTTGCGTGACTTATTGTGCCGAATGTCACGGTGGGTTCTCTTGGCATAGAGCGAAGTTTAGTAAGCTTGTATAATTACATTATAGTAGACGGTATTGTAACCCTCCTTATTTGTGCATGCCCAATTTTTCCTAATTAAAATTTCAAATCGGCCATAGTCTTTCAAGCTAATGAGTTGATTCTGCTTTCCGATTGTTCCATTCAAAATATTCTGCACTCTGACTGTTGAGGATCTGGTTGAGTTTCCTGTATATTACTTAAATTGTATAGCAAACTAGCGACAACTAAGAGGTATATCAGCAGCTTCTATTCCTAAAAGTGTTAATGATGAAAATAATTGAAAATATTTATACAGGGAACATCTTCAGTTATAAAACTGATATCAAAGTGAACCCTGTAAAATAAAACAAAAAGAATTTAAATAGATTTAGAGAAATTAAAAGAGACATTAAAAAATGCTGCAAAAATTAGAGAATTAAAGGAGTTAAAAATAATGACACCCTTAATAGTGTAGTGATAAAATGCGCGTTTTGGAAGTTTTAACCTAATTTTAAGTAGATCAACATTCCTGTCTTCTTTCAGATTCCAAAAACTCACCGTGTTCATCAGTTCTTACAACAACGAAAAGACTGTTGGCACCGTCTCCAATGCTGGTGAACGCAGTTACAGAGATGTTATAATCTCTGTACTCCTCCAAGCCATTTAAAGTTGTTTGACGCGCCAGGGGGTCCCATACGGTCTTGGCCTCCCACAATGCACCACTGTCGTTCACGTTTAGATAATAAACGTTGAACCCCAGCAGGATGCCGAGCACCTGTCGCACATTCGGGTCAAACTCCCATTTAATAAGCAAGATCCAGGCACTTGTGTTTCTTCCAGTCACATCGAAGGGCGCACCAATGGGGACTGAAAATTCAATAGTTTTTGGCTGTTTTTTTTTTTTACAAGAAGTTTTCGTCCTTAAAAAAGATTTGTTCTTTGAAAGCATATGATGGTGGTTTCGCCTCTTCAGGTATGTAACCGTTTGATTATTCGCATGATGACTTCTGATATTTTTTAATACATATTTAGCCTTGAATAAAGATGCTATTAAGATAGCCTAACAAACGCCCCAAAGCTAAAGCAAGAAATATGATTTTTTATTCGCTATTGGTGTTATTAGATGTTTGTTTCCTTTTCACATACTATCTGTTAATTTGAATAAGAAGCCTTAAGTAATTTCTTATGGTTCTATATTGCTTGCAAAATACGTTGTTTAACTTGCAAACTTCTGATGTGCCCTACATGGATAACGTTTACAAAACGATTGATAGGAACTGAGAGAAAAAGGTTTAACAAACTTAATGTGGTAGAGGCCTTCCATCCAAAATCTCAATACTTGGAAGAGTGAGTTAATCTCAAAGAATCTCTCAGTCTCCTCAGGTGGCAGACTAAACAAGAAATTACTGCCAAAATTGGATCACTTATAACTCCTTGTGACTACGCTGAAGAATAAAACAATAGTGAAGCAGCACTTATTATTTATACGGTATCACCCAAAAATTGAAGTGCCTTTAGGCGATCTCGTAGTTATATTTGTTTGTCCCGATCAAAAAGCCTTCTTACCGTCTTCGTCAGTCATGGCGGACGCTTCAATGAACGGGCCGTCTCCTTTAATGGTAAATGCCAAGATATAGACGCTGTAGCCGTAATATTTAAGCAGAGGCGAAAATTCGAACTCATATTGGTCGGCCGCCGTCGTTTCATTCCTTACAAATTCCCCAGTGTTGTTATCCTTCAAAAAGAGTCGATAACCAAGAATGATACCATGACGACAGCAATCAGCAACCTGGTCCCATACTGCTCTCAAAGCGATGGAGCTTGTGTTGAACAGTGCCAGATATGCTGGAGCCTGGGAAGGAACTAGGAGTCGAGAGAATGAATTGATAAACCCATCTATGATCATTCTACTGCAAACCATACAGAATGGGGTAAATATAATCACTTCCTTGAACTTTTTAAAGCAACTGACTGTTTTAAAACATAGCAAAAAATGTAAAAAAGAGGCAAAGTTAGTCTAACTCTGAATTGTAGGACTAATGATAGAAATATATATTGTTCATTACAGATTTCAAAGAAATCTTACTACATATTGCAATATGCAGCGCCATGCAGATGCCTGGTTTACTATCATGTAGTAAAATGGCGTATACAATATATCGTAATTAGTTATTGCATGTATGTGTTGATAGTGTATCACGCTCATTAATTAAGAAGTAAACTCACTGTCTTCATCTGTTAACGTCGTGACAACGCCACCAGGTCCTTCGCCAAAAAAGGAGTATGCTCGTACACGAACGGTATAACTAGTGAACTTGTGCAGCCCAGTTAAATCCGTGGTGTTTACATGAAGTGGAAATGTGCTGTTTGCAACGATGAAATCAGGAAATCCAGTCTCTTCCAAAAATACGCGGTATCCCATCACTTCACCATGATGATAGGCATCTGGAACCTCGCCCCAGGTTACGCGGAGGCTCGTGGAACTCGTGTTGGACATCTCTATAGGCACAGGAGGGTGAAGAGGCGCTGGAAGAAATAACAAAGTCGTCACGATCACCTCATGGAGACAGATTTTGAGTTTGTAGAATTCTGGGCCAGGTGCTGTGTTTCAAATGGATCAATTTAAGTAACACACGATTAAACTTAATTGCATTTTTTACGATAACTACAGAATTGCTACTTTTCATTGTCAATATCCGGACGGACACATGAATTTCTATATCATATGATGCGTCAACGAGCGAAAGGGAACAATTTGATAATTTGTTATCGTAAAAAATTGACGTCAGTTTTTCATGCGTTTTTCGTGTTATTGACAATAAATTTCGTCATAACATTGCCAAAGTAACCTGTGGACGAAATTCATGATCAATAATAGGACAGACGCATGAAAAACGGGCGTCAATTTGTTAAGTTGCGAACTTCTTCTTCACAATGATATACTGTCTTTACTGGTAATGATGGGGATAGACTTCAAGAGCACAAGCTGAGACCCTCCTATTAACGAGCCGAGAGAGAGAAAGAGACATTTTGATTAGTCGAGAGACATCTTTTGGAAGTCATAAACACTGAATGTATGCATTAGGACGAAGCAATAGTGATACAAACCTGTGCCGGAAGTACGCACATAAACGTCTTCACTGATCACTCCGTGTCCTATTCTCGTTTTCCCAGCAATAGAAATCTTATAAAATCTGTAGACATCCAATCCTGTTATACAAGCCTGCCTTGTTGTCTCACTCTGTACTTCATATCGTTGTACCGGAGCAGAGCTGCCGTTTGCCCTTTGGTAGAAAATTATGAATCCCGTCAAGATGCCAAGTACGTCACGGACGTTGTTCTCAAAATGCCATGACAGCCATATGCTGGTGGGTTGTATATCAAAAGCGCTGACATTGCTTGGAGCCACTACTGGAACTAAAGCAAACCGGAAAAGAGATATTTCAAACAATAACTCTCAGGAAACCTATAGAAACCAAAATGTTTGGTTTGAAAACTCCAGTTAATTCTTCGTTTATGTCCCAAATTGTCTTCAGTATTGCAAACTTTGCAATATTGTTTCCCTTATGGTTTTCCACAGCTACACAGTTCCATTCCTGGGACGATCTAGAGGGTGTTTTAGAAGTTCGTTAAGATTTAATGTTTATAGTTTTCTAAGCAAGTCAATTCTTCGTTAAAACGTTTTCAGTAATACTGATCAGGGAGAAATTTATTAAAATAGCTGGCAATAGCAATTTGAATTGTCCTCTAGATGCATTTGTTTCGATTTTTGCGCCAAATGTGCACACGCGCGTTTTCCCGCCATTTTTTCCCGCTCGTATCTAAGACTACTCGTAACGACTGAGTAAGTGTCATACCCCATTCATCAGTCATGCCTGTTATTTCTGGACTCAATGGCCCGGGTCCTTTTATTGTAAAAGCCTTGATGCGGACTCCGTACATCCAGTAGATCGTTAAGTTGGTGAAATCAAGTCTCCGGTCTTCTTCCACGAGAACAGTTACGTTGTGCATCAAGTCCGTGCTCCCACCTTGTACGTCGCGAAAATGTACTTCATATGACACGGCAGTTCCGTGCAGGAAACAGATGTTTACTTTGTCCCATTCGACCTTTACGCTGTGATTACTTGTTCTGATGATTCTAATGTTTTCTGGACTACGGCTAGGAACTGAGGAGGAATGGTCCAAAAAAGCATGAGTTGGAAGTATTTTTACACTTTTGAACATAATTTTGCAATTCTTAAGGTATCTTTTTGGTGCCCTTCAGCAGAATATGAGGCAAGTTGTTGAAGCCATGGCTCACATTTTGTCGAGACAAAGGAGGGGCAAAATACCCTGGGGCAAGCAAACCAGCCTGATATGTGTCCAAATTAAGCATACCAACCAGCCAAGTCTCCATTCCAAAATTTGGGGACATAAATCTGGCTCTATGAGGTCAAGGACTTCAGATCAGTGGCTTACTAGATTTGGTAAAATACGGCAGAAAAATTAGTTATACCCCTTCAGTTTGCGTTTGCAGATTATAGTACCACATCTGCCATTTTGTAAACCTGTCAATTAAGCCTGGTTTTCACTAGCGACGCAAGCACAAGAGCAAACATATGCGCAAGAATAAGCACAAGCACAAGAGCAAAGACATGCGCAAGATTAAGCACAAGCACAAGAGCAAAGACATGCGCAAGCATAAGCTCAAGCACAAGAGCAAACACATGCGCAAGAATAAGCTCAAGCACAAGCACGAACACAATAATTCTTATTTAACCGTGAAAATGGCCCTGGAGCAGGCATAAGAACAAGTACAAGAACAAGGATCACAATTTGTCCTTTTTCTTGCGCTTGCTCTTATGCTTTCGTTTGCCCTGCAACAAGTGAAAACAAAATACTACTCAGACATAAGGCTGCCATTTTAATGCATCCTATTTAAGCTAAAACGTTACCTGAATCTTTGGTTCTTATTCTAACTTCAGAGGCATTGCCATGTCCTGGTCTTGTTACTCCACTAATTTTGACAACATAAACTGCCCAAGCCTTCAGACCAGTCACTACAAATGTCGAGACGTTAAGTGCTACGTTACGAGGAGTCACGAGGAACCCAGTGCAAGGTTGTCCCTGTCCGTGCACTCGGAATCCAAGAGGAATCCCGTTCCATTTCTCGTTTGGGATGCTGGTTTTGTTCCATCGCACAAACACAGCTGTCGTGTTAATGCTATAGACTTCTAAGATGACCGGACCAGTGGAAGGTACTAAAGAAAAGACATTGGACTTTTTGAGTTACTGGAATGAGGGAAGGTATCAGGAATGCACAGGAAGTTAGTAAATATTTGTTGTTGTTGCTGTTGTTGTTGATCGAACAAGGCCGAAAGCCCGGTTCACTTTGGCGAAAAGGGCAATTGAACAGTTGAGAAACCGGTAAGTTTTTCAGGCAATCAGTTAGTCATCTAGCTAGATAGTTGGCCGTTTGGTCGATCTGTAAGTGCCTTAGTTAGGTGACGTTTTGGTTGTTTAGTTGGCTAGTTGAGAAGAAACAAAAAATAAACGAGGAACTATAAAACGCTGACTTGCCATCTTCCTTTGTTTCACCAATAATAGTAGGTCCTGTTAATCCGGCGGCTTGAAATGAATACGGCAGAGTGCGAACGGAATAGTTTTTATTAGGCTTCAATCCTGTGATTGTGTAACTATTGTCCCAACCTCCTCGGATACCATTTGCTTTCCACGTGTCGTCGACGTCAGTTAGTCTGTGCAACACAGTGTATCCCATTA
>JAEMPF020009810.1:10000-12500 GCA_022496165.2 Catalaphyllia jardinei | reverse complement strand
CTGTTTTCTTTGACATCATTTCCACTGAAGCTTATTTGCAGATACGAACTTTCGAAGCTGTTTAGGAGGAGAAAGAAACTTCAGTAAATTTTCGCCTTTAAATGAGTTCTACAACCTATTTACAATCGTCACAAGCTAGGAGAAAATTGTCACTTCATTACAAACTGAAACTGTTCGATAAATTCCGCTGAAATGGCTTTAAAATAAGAGAAATGTACTCACGTTTTAGACAAGACGGCAAACACTTCGTTTTGACGTCGCAGACAACACAGCTACGGCGGGAAACCTCACGGGACGGCTACCGGAAATGCGCAGGCAAATATTTTCAACTTCCGCTCGCCGTCGTGGACATCCGCCGTCGTCGGATCTTAAGGTCCCTAATAAATACTCGTGAATGCGGACATGGCGAAATGAAGAAAAAATGGTTGAGAAATAGAAGAAACGACACCACACAAGGCCGGGAGTTCTGCAGTCTTTAATAGGGAGCTTAAGCAACAACGACGACGACGCCGAGTACGACGCCAAGTAAAAAATGAATTTATATTTTACCAAAGAAATTCGCGATTGTCTAGATCTCTCAGGTTCGTCAATGGCTCTAAAATTGTGCTTAAGCTAAATATGCAACGACGGCGTTCAATTCCAAATGGAAATACGAAAAATTAGCCGTCGTCGTCCACGTTCTGCAGACTACGCAGAACTTGGTCATTTCACGTTCATGTTTTGCACAGGACGACAAAGAAATGTACAACGATTTATAACGCACGTACACAGCTATTGTTCTGCTCATTAAACCTTTTGTTTAGTGACGTCCTCGTTGCCGTCGTCGTCGTGGTTTGCTTAAGCTCCCTAATATCGCCTTCGAAAGGGAAGGGGAAAAGAAAAAATAATGCAACACAGGGTATTCGTATTTGGTCACCCATCCTGGTACGAGCCCCAACCAACAGGGCTCGACTTTGTTGAGCGTACGAGACGTGGTGCTGTCCTTGTGGTATAGTGACTCTAAATGCAGTTTTTTTGGTCTTAAATTTCTAAGATAAGAAAAGGTAACAAAGAGAGAAAAAATCACTGATATTGGCTGGGAAAGTAAAGAGCGTAAAAATGAGAGGAATGAAAATGAGAATTATTACTTGCTTTGGTGATCGGACAAGAAGCAGAGGTTAACAATCGTTACTTTAATTCTTTATTGTCTCGGTCTCTCGGACGAGGATAACTTCATGAATGTTTTCAACGGCGTTACATGTCCTCTTGCATTCTCTTACCGTTGCGTTTTTGCACTCTTTCTTACTTAAACTTAACCTACGGATTAAAATCAAGGAGGGGTGGCGGGGGGGGGGAGGGGGTGAATAGGTTTTCGGATCGACGCATTTGGCCTTAAAAATCGCACAGATTGTAAATTTTTGCTGTAAATTGGAGGATTTTGAAAACACAGAGGATCGTGGATCAGCTGTAGTTTTTGACGCGGATTCCGGATTGTGCCTGTCTTATGTTTGGTTTTTTGGCTTGGGTCCTAAACGAAACTTGGATCGGAATGTTCAAATGAGTTCATCCAAATTATTTCTTTTTTTGAACGAAGTTCATTTAAACTCAGGCGTTAGACTGTTTTTAGATTTGTTTTTTGTTGTAGTCATCAAGCATATTGCCTGCTTTACATTTGGGTGAAATCAACAGTGGTATTCACATGTACCAGTTTACCTTTGGATCTTTATGCTTCTGTTTACGAGTGTGGTTGTGGTTTCGGATTTGAACAAAAATTTTGGCGGATCGACGGATCTGGCGAAAAAAAACATGGATCGGCGGATCTGCATACCCCTATTCACCCCTCTCCTCAAGCCAGTAGCATCAAAATTGTCACTGTTTACAGACGGTCCATTTTCCAAGTTGAGAGTCACTATACCACGTCTCGTCTGCTCAGCAAAGTTAAGCCTGTGGGTTTTAACATCTGGATGGGTGACCAAATACGAATACCCCGTGTTGTAATAACTTCTTTTTTTCTTCCTTCCCTTTCGAAGGCGATATCAAAGACTGCAGAACTCCCAGCCTTGTGCGATGTCGTTTCTTCTATTTCTCAACTATTTGTTCCTCATTTTGCCATGTCCGCATTCACGTGTATTTATTTACATCGTATAAATAAACAGCGGAACACGCCGTTCGAATTCTTCTTAGTTCTCTTGACTTTTGATCGTCTAAAACAATGACTTCGATGTTATTGCTATCTCTAGTTCTGTAAAGACCAAGCTGTCACCACTACAATCCACGCTATGACATTCCGCACCAAATTCCACCATGTTTGTTTTGACCTGCGTCCCCCCAAATAATCCCATAAGCGCTTGCGGCGCGACTTCGTCCCCAGGCTATCACTCTTTTCCAAATTGGGCTATATATGCGGGCCAAGCTGTAGCATTCAAAATGGCCGCGTTGGAACAATGAAACACACAAATAATGATTATTAAATTGTACCTCTATTCTTTGCCCGTTTCATGTAGAGCCTTGACTGATCCGG
>JAEMPF020009810.1:0-5000 GCA_022496165.2 Catalaphyllia jardinei | reverse complement strand
AGAGCAGACAAGGTTGGAGAGAACCGATGCCATACCCTCTTAACCCGAACACAATTTAAAAAACAATGATCAATGGTTTCCTTAAGATCACATTTAGCACAGCGGTCCGAGGCAATATAGCCCCAAGAATGCAAAGAATCCCTAACTTTAACTGCACGCAACGTAATCAACCATAAAAGATCATTTTTGTAATTCTCCGAAAAACCATCACGCACGAGAGACATATGACGTTCAAACAGAAATCCTGGCCCCAAAAATGGAACCCAGGCCCGGGGAAGGACAGGAGGAGAAGACCTCTTCCTAAGAAGAGCGCGATAACATTTCTTAGCAGAAAACTGGAGTTCAGCCCAACCTTGGCGGGGAAAGAATCTCGCGAAGATTGGTCAAGGCCTTCCGACACGTGGAGTAAAAAGGCGTTAACAAAATAGTACTAGGAGATGAATTATCTCTAAGAAAAGACCATTCAGATCTAAAAGTAGCTAATCGAGAACCAAAAAAGTATTTAAACATAAAAAAAGCTTTGCTGCCAGAATCGCAAACACCGACTATGGAAGCAAGCTTAAGGGCCTGAGCCTTAACGGAGAAGTCAACAATGTTAAGCCCGCCTCTCACAGCCGGCTGATAACAAGATTGACGGCTAACAGTTTGTATACGACTGCCCCACAAAAAGGGCCAAACTAAATCATTAATTTTACCTAAAACCCACTTAGGAACCGTCAAAACAGTGGCCAAATATGTAAGCTTACTTAAACCTAAAGTATTAACAATTAAAGATTTACCGATAAAAGACAGGGAACGTGATTTCCATAGATTTAAATGCTTCTCAAGCTTAGTAAGTTTGGGCTGCCAATTATCCTGTTCAGTACATTCCCCAAAGACAACACCTAAAATGTTCATCTTTTTAACCCAAGCAAGGCCAAGGGGCTGATCGACACGTGACCGCCACGCCCCGAGCCACATAGCCTCAGTCTTAGAAACATTCAGCTTAGCACCCGAACCCTGTTCATACAAACGAATGACATCAAAAAGTCGCTCTAAAGATCGAACAGACTTAACAAAGCTAGTTGTATCATCTGCATATAAACCTACTTTATATTGAGCCCCTCTAGCCCCCGGGAGGAGAAAACCCTCGATTTCAGAACATTCTTTTATCTTACAGGCGAGAGTTTCAACGCAGAGGATATAAAGCAGAGGAGAGAGAGAATCCCCCTGACGTACACCACGAGCTAAAGGTAAGGGATCAGTTAACCAACCATTGACAATAATTTGCATACTAGCGCCATTATAAAGGGTAGAGACCCAACGGATGAAGGAAGGACCAAAACCAAAACGTTCTAATAGATTGAGCAAAAAAACACGATTAACTCTATCAAAGGCTTTCCCCTGATCTAAACTAAGTAGTATCCCTGTTTCATTAGTGCGATCAATATAATCGAGAATATCTCTAAGAACGTGAAGATTAGAGGTTATCTTACGCCCAGGAACAGAACAAGTCTGATCAGGGCCAACAATAAACTCCAAAACCTTAGCTAACCGTAAAGATAAAGCCTTAGAGCAAATCTTGTAATCTACATTAAGAAGGGAGATCGGTCTCCAATTTTTCAAATTCTTTGCATCACCCTTTTTAAAGACAACCCGGGTGTGACTAATTTTCATCGAGTCACACATTTCGGAATTAAGAAAACAAGAATTAAAGACTTGTACTAAATATGGGCCAAGCAAATCCCAAAACTTCACATAAAATTCCGCTGGAAGGCCATCAGGTCCAGGCGATTTACCAGAACTAAGACCTTTCACCGCATTGGTAATTTCTTCTAAAGTAATCTGACCCTCACATAACATAGACTGATCCGCAGAAAGGCTGTTAGTTAAGGAAGACAAAAGATCGCTTTGTTTATCAAAATCAATCGGCTAATAAATTAGTATAAAAATCAACATGCGCTTTCGCAATTTCCGCCTGAGAAGATACCTCAACACCATTTGCATCATAAATGGCATGAATTCGGCTTTTCCGGATATGAGTCTGTTCCAGTTTAAAAAAATAACGAGTAGGGCGCTCACCCTCTTCGAGCCATTTAGCTCGACTACGAATTTTAACGCCTTCCAATTCCCGAATATATAAGGATTTTAGAGCACATTCAGTGTCGTCAAGGTGTGATGTCACACAGAAAAGAAGGTTGAAAGAGATCTTTTGAAATCAAAAACTTATCAAGACGGCTGCCAATTGACATATCCGAATTAAACCAAGTAAATTCGCGTGCATTAGGATGCAACCTACGCCAAACATCAAGAAGGCGAAAAGTGGTTTTCAAATCATCGTAATCTTTATGAACACTCGAGAGGTTCCCGCCAAATTTATCCAGCACCTTATCATAACAATTAAAATCACCGCCTATAATTAAAGCAGCGCTCGGGAAAAAGAAATCATGAAGAGAATCAAAAAAGATTTTCCGATCGGATAAATTGGTGGGAGCATAGATATGAACTAAATTCAGATTAACATTGTCTATTCTAATTAAAATACTAATAACACGACCAAGAGAGTCTTTCTTCCAGGAGAGCACATGCGAGTCACAGCGAGGAGAAAACAAAACAGCAACACCCCCTTGTTTACCATTGGCCGGGGACCAAAAGCTACGGCCAAGCCAGCGCCGAGACAGAGAATTAATACTCGAATCAGAACTGACAAGTGTTTCTTGAACAAAACAGATATCGCAGCTAGATTTTTCAATCAAATCAAACAAAAGATTACTTTTAAGAGGGTTTCCGAGCCCTCGAGCATTAATTGATAAAAGTTTAAAGGCTACTCATGGAGGAAAGACTCACTTTTTCCCTTTCTTACGACCTTTTTTCTCCTTGGCAGACAAGGGCTTTCTTTTCAAAGTTGAAGAAGTATCCATGTCCTCCTCACTAGCATCAGCGGTAGAGGTAGCAACATCAAGAGTAGATCTGCGGCGACTAGTCACCAGGACAGGAGATGTGCGGACTCTAGACAAAAAATTAATAGGTTCAGTCAACAAAGCAGGAGCGTGGCGGCCAAGAATTTTAGGCACAGCAGGAACAGGCTTCACAGGAACAGAAATCGGGTCAGCAGAAGTACCAGCGGCGGGAGACGTTTCAGAAGCAGAGGTAGCATCATCAGGAACAGAACCAAGATCAGTTTCAGCGGGCTCAGGAGGATTACCAGAATCCAAGACGACAACCTCAGGAATAGTCGTAGCAGGCGCAGGCGTAGTTTCAGAAGCCAAAGATTCGGGCGGAGAAGGACGAGAAACGAAGACAGAAGGTGGGTCTGACTCATTAACGAAGCCTTGGGAATCCAGAGCATTTTCAACAGAAGGGGATGGCTGAGGGGGGTCTTGGTCAACCCCAGTTTTCTCCGAAACGGGCTCATCAATAAGATTCTCTTCACTTTCATCGCCAGAGATTTCCAAATCAATCATCCACTGGGGAATAGAATAACGAGAGGCACAATCCTGGATACTATCAACGTCAACCAAACGAGGCTCAGGAGACGGAGGACATTGGGATGAAGGAGCATACCAGGAATAAGGACATTGTTTACCAAGGTGCTCATCAGACTTACAGATCGAGCACAAAACAGGAGCAGGACAGGCCGGCGACTCGTGACCAAGATTTTCGCAGTTAAAACAGATCTTCTGAGAACACTGATTACTGAAATGACCAGGTAGATTGCAATGACGACAAGTTGGAACTTGACCATCGTGCTTAAGAAATAGCAAAGTCTTGCCAAAACGTAAAAAACTCGGGATCGGTTTAATAACACGGACACGGTAATGACGGAGACCATTGCATACACTAGGAGCAAAACTAAAACGGCCGCGTCGATAATGAAGCACTTCACAATAAGGAGCCAATCTTTTGATTATAGCGAGATCAGCAAGTTCAAAAGGAGCGTCGTAGATTGTTAAGAAGATCAAAGGACGGTCAACATCTTGAATAGCATAATTATTAGTTCCAATCTTTAAGGCATTAAGACGCAAAAACTTTCCCTTTGAAGAGGGGTGTTTGAAGGTGATAATTACTTCTCCATTCATACGACGCTGCATACACGCAACCTCCCGGGATTCAATTTCAGCTAAACGTAAAGCATCAAAAACAGAACGTGCCGATGTAGATCTTGACGGTGTGAAGAACGCAGATCTAGGGCGACCAGGGAGCTCATTAGCTGCATTACTATTCACAGAGAAGCTTCTAGGTGGTTCTCGCAACCCGGCCGTTCGGGCAGCATACGAATCGCCGTTAACAAGGTTAACATTAACTTCTAAACCAATTTCATCTAGAGTAGAGGCACTCACATTATCCTCTAAATCAACATCAACACTAGCAGAATTATTGGCAGGATTATCCATAGCACTAGACTCGGGCATCTCAGCAGAATCATTTACAGTCAAAACAGGATTGTCCACAACACTAGACTCACCAATTTCAGCATCACACACAGCACCAGATGCAGTCGTTCCAGCATCTAAAACTCGATACAACGGTGAAGCCATAGTTGAAAATCAGGCCAGAAAAGGCAAGGGCTTCCGCCAGGAACGCGACAAATTCGAAGAACAAATTTATAGGGCTTCCGCAGGAAACAGCAATTTTCTCACTGACTACAAACAAACCTCACTGGTTTGAACAGCACGAGCTTTGACAGCAAACTGAATGGCAAGTGGAGCTCTGCCTATAAAACAAGCACCGAAAATGTGAAGCTTATGGGACGCGGTTTAGTGTGACAAGCTACTGGTACTATACTGCAGGCGGGGTTACTAAGCTCTCTTCTCTGTGTTCGGCCCTTCATCGTCTCCATACAAAGTGAGCCACTCAGGAACTGAATCTGCTGTTGTTTTATAATGTTTGATGTTATTGGCTGCTTTTCTAACGCCTTTTGGTAGAGATTTCAGTGATTTCTTTAGTCCTCTTGGTAGAGATTTCAGGGATTTCTTTACTCCTGTTGGTGTTGATAAGTGATGGACTATTGTATCCTTTTC
>JAEMPF020009809.1:0-11333 GCA_022496165.2 Catalaphyllia jardinei | reverse complement strand
AGTGCTGTATAGGGGTGTCTAGTGCTGTATAGGGATGTCTAGTGCTGTATAGGGATGTCTAGTACTGTATAGGGATGTCTAGTACTGTATAGGGGTGTCTTAGGTGCTGTATAGGGATGTCTAGTGCTGTATAGGGATGTCTAGTGTTGCATAGGGATGTCTTAAGTGCTGTATGGGGATGTCTAGTGCTGTATAGGGGTGTCTTAGGTGCTGTATGGGGATGTCTAGTGCTGTGTAGGGATGTCTAGTGTTGTATAGGGGTGCATAGTGCTGTATAGGTCTGTTTAGAGATGTATAGTGTATAGGGATGTATGATGCTGTATAGGAGTCTATGGTACTCTACAGGTGTGTATAGTGCTGTTTAAGGGTGTCTAGTGCTGTAAAGGGGTGTCTAGTGCTGTACAGAGGTGTCTAGTGCTATATAGGAATGTGTATTGCTATATAAGGATGATAATACACTTTGTGCTGATAGATGCAGTGGTCTGGAGATGTGCTGATGTGCTGTGGTCTGGTCCCTAACCGGTTGTTTTTTTTAGTATTCTCCCCAGTTTCCCTGGGCCCAATGAAAATAGCGTGACGGAAACTGGAGCATGAAATTACCGGAAGTAAAAGGCGCCGTTCAACCTGCTGTGAAGGAGTGACGCTGCACTATTCAAATTCGTCAAGCTACATTCATATTGCAAGGAGCTGTAGCTTTAACGAAAAAATGACTCACTTTTCGAAAGGATCCGAAAAACCAGCCCGAAAAGGGGATACTATTCGTCTGTACAACATGAGATTCTGTCCTTTTGCGCAGGTACAAGCAATCTGAATTTCTGACAATTTTCTTGGTAAATATGAACGACATGACATTCTAAATCCAGTCTGTGTTTTTCTTTGTCTGTGGAGATTTTGCTTTATAAACCTAATGGCATTTTGCAGAGAGCCCGTCTTGTGCTGAAGGCCAAAGGCATCGAGTACGATTGTGTTAACGTCAATTTGAAGGATAAACCAGACTGGTTTTATGAACTGAACCCTGTGGGAAAGGTCCCAGTGATTGAGATGCCTGATGGAAAGGTCCTTTATGAATCTACAATATGTTGTGGTGAGTTAAAATGGTGATCATCAGATATACTGTATTATCAGTTGTTACTCCTAACCCGTTTTAGTCAGTAATATTCTAGAAGTCGCGTCAAAGAGATCAAGGACAATTTATAATGCCATTTAGCTTTGAATCATGTTCTTCTTCCAGCATGTAGCTTGGTCATATCCTAATTTTATTTTGTTCGATTAGTCATTTATTAACCATACAAAAATGAAGGTTATTTATGTAGCAGATGATTGAGCTAGTATGGAGGTATATCTATGACAAAATTCAATAACCAGGAATTGATATCAAATTATGCATTAATCCAAACCTGAACTGAATAGCAACAAACCGATTCTATGTTCCAAATCAGGAATGCATCCAACTGAAGCTGAAAGGTATCATGCAGCTAGTCAAAATGCAGAAAGGCATAGTGGTAAAAGGCATAATGAAAATAGGCAATTTGGCTTCAAAGCCATAGACATTGCCAAATGATGTCCGTAAGCTTACAAACAATTCAAAGAGGAATGGCAGCCTATTGTCCATTTGCGTTATGCCTTTTTGCGTTATGCCTATTTGCGTTTTGCCTTTTCGTGTTGTACCTATTTGCGTTATGCCTTTTCGCATTATGCCTATTTGCGTTATGCCTTTTCGCGTTATGCCTATTTGCCTTGCGCATTTTTTGCGTTATGCCTTTTTGTGTTATGCCTTTTCACGTTATGCCTTTTTGCGTTATGCCTTTTCGCGTTATGCCTATTTGCATTATACCTTTTTGCGTTATGCCTTTTTGCATTATGCCTTTTTGCGTTATGCCTTTTCGTGTTATGCCTTTTCGCGTTATGCCTTTTCACGTTATGCCTTTTGGTGTTATGCCTATTTGCGTTATGCCTTTCTGCGTTATGCCTTTTCACGTTATGGCTTTTACCACTATGCCTTTCTGCATTTTGAATAGCTGCATGATACCTGAAACGGGTTTTTGCCTTTCAGCTTGGGTTGGATGCATGTACAATTTGAATAATTTGATATCAATTCCTGGTTATTAAATTTTGTCATAGATATACCTTCATAAGCTAGGATAGCTCTATCCATGTAATGGTCATTTTTGGATATCAACTGCATTTTGATGTAGCAAATTAAGAAACGACGTCATTGACTTCTTTGTGCAAAAATGGCGGTAAAATGGCTCACTATAGCAATAATTGATCAAGGTCCCTTTTCTAGGCTTTGTCCATAATTAACACCCAACCTTTTATGGCAGCCAGATAGAATATGCAATGCAAAGAGCAAAAGGGCTGGGAGAAAGGAAAGGAAAGAGGCAAGAAAATGAATTCTGAAAAAAGTCCAAATTTTGGCTTATATGCATGCACCAAATTGAAATACTGCAGATTTTTCACACTAATCTTTGGGAAATCTATCTGTTTGGTACAAAATAGCTTTTTCAGCAAAGCTTAAGCTAATTTAACAACAACAACATGTTTATTTGTACCCAAAATAATACACTATTTATAAACAATAAAAATTAACAAAAATATAGGAGAGTACTAGCTGTCCCAAATAACCATAGGGGCTAGAAAAAAAGGGCAGCTATACTTAGGTGATTTATCTAATGAAATCATTTGGGTCAGATATAACACACCCACACGCACACCCACACACACATACACACGAGGTCACACAAACAAGGTCAAGAAAGCTACGAAAAACAGAGTAAAAAAAACCGGAAGGCTAGAAGAGTTATTAGTATTTTTCAAGAATTTATTTAGCATCATGGCGGCCAAATAACTGGTTTAGCAGTTAAGAACAGCATTTTGGGGGTAAATTCAGCGGTCCAATTAAAACTTAAGGTGATTCCTCAGTATTGCATTGCGCATTCCTACTGCAGGTGTGCACAATTTTTGTGTCATTAGCGTGTGCAAATGAGCATGTGCACGTGTACAACAAAAGTTTGCCCCAAGTTAAGCTCGATAGCGAAATAAATTTTCGTTTTGTTACTAACGATCATGGTGACGTCAATTTTTTATTGTTTAATAATAATGTACATATTATCCTCTTTAATTTGAAAAAAATTAAATTTTTTTATCGGATGGAAAAAAAAAAGATATAGGTGAAAGCGTGCAAAAAACCATTACTTTGGGATGCAAATTGTGACTGTGAAAACAACGATTCTATGAATGCTTTACGTCCTTGTCATTTTAAATGGTGTAATTTTTCGAAAATTTTATATGATATTGTTCCATATTGACACTTTCTACCTGTGGACTGATAAATAATGCGAATGATTAGCACAAGTACAGGCATAAATGGGGTAAGATTGGTCCATCACATCTCTTAAGTGACCTATCAATTTATTGTTTTTGTTTTCAAAACAGTGCTTGGTAGAGAACATTTAGGGAAGGTTTGCAAAAAATTCTTTGTTAACACTTTTATTTCTGAGAAATCACCTTAAAGCAAGGGTTTTGCTAAAAGCAGGCCCGCGGCCCAGCAACCTGTGCCCACAGCCCGCCACAGCCCAGCAGCCTGGCAGCCCAAAGGCCCAGCGGCCCGCAGCCCACGGTCCGCCATGGCCCAGTGGCCTGGCAGCCTGAAGGCCCAGTCCCCCGCAGCCCACAGCCCGCCATAACCTGGCGGCCAGCAGCCCACAATGGCCTGGCAGCCCGGAGGCCCGGTCTTGATTTTCCACAGTTTTTTCCATTTTTTTTTTCAGCGCTAAATCCACACACATGCACAGATCGGGTTTGGGTGTGCAAAATGGATGACGGCGGCCATTTTAATAATCATTTCAATCCTTATTTATCCTTTCTTTCCTTGCTTGTTGCTAAGTAAAAACATTATCCTCCTCTGTTTATTTGTCTGTTTACAGAACCCGATAGAAAGAAAGTCCATTCTCAAACGATGAGAACCAAAAATCTAATAAGCGCCCAGTGCGCTTGCTGTATTTGAATAAATACAGTACTTACATCGCCGGGAAGTAATGTTTGAAAGCATGTTCTCCTTTTGGCATGGGGTTCCTGTAAATAGACTGACATGTCTCTGTATAGAAAAAGATTCACATTTAACATATCTCATTATGTGGAAAATCAGGACTGGGCCTCTGGGCAGCCAGGCCATCACAGGGGCTGAGCCTTTACTGGGCCATGGCAGGCCGTGGGCCGCTGGGCCTTCAGGCTGCCGGGCTGCTGGGCCTTTGGGCCTCCGGGCCGTGGCAGGCCATGGGCTGTGGGCCACTGGGCCTTCAGGCTGCCGGGCCGCTGGGCTGTGGCGGGCTGTGGGCCGTTGGGCCGCGGGCCTGCTTTTAGCAAAACCCTTAAAGCAATAGAGGTGCATTGAATAATAACTCTGTTTACAATCCAAGTGGCCCATTAGGCCGGAGCTTTTCCTGGCTTCTGTTGCATGAAGTGACTAGGAGTATTTCTACTCCCCCTTGGATGGGATGCTAGTTCATTCCAGGGTTATTCCCAGCATTAAGATCGCTGGGGCCATTTAAACTCCTGGGTTGACAGAGGCACTATGAGAATAAAGTGTCTTGCCCGGAGACACAATATAACATTACTCCAACTGACTGCTCGACCTGGAGACAAGTGCACTGTGGAACAGAGAGCAAATGAAATTACAGTTTATGAAGCCGTATGTGGCTTCTGATAAGAGGGACACATTTGTTTTGTATCTGTTCAACTGGGATTCTCCTCCCAGATTAACAGAATAGTGGATTAAATTTTATTATATTTACTTCAATAAAATTTGCTTTCACCCATTTTGGTTCAGTGACATGTGGGTCTTACTAAAGGCTTTAAATCAGAACCAATTTAAAAACAGGGATGATTCTTACCTAAATTTTGGTTTAAATAGCTTGTAAACGTTTGGTGTGTACAATCTTTTCCATTTTCATTTCAGGGCCGGAATACCTGCTGCACGGCAAACTGTTATTTCTCAGTTATTACTGAGATGCAATCAAAAGTCAAAGTTCTAGTTCCAGTTATCGCTTGTACATGAACATCATCCACCCAGTCACAGACCCTGAGAGCTCTGATATTCAAGCTATTTAAACTATTAATATATTCACACATTTGTTTATTTGTTTATCCATTGGCATAATTATTATAGGCTCCTTGCTGGTAATTTGTAAACTCAGTCATCATTCTGATATCTGTGCATATATGACCTGAGCAGGAAATATGACACATTTTTGTTACTTAAGCATTGTGAATTTGTCAGACTTCAATTGCTGTTTACATGTAGCTACAAACAGTACTTAGTTAAGGAGCAGGTGAACCAAATTCTATTCTATGATCAGCTATATATGTTTGATTTTGTTTCTTTTGTTTCTGTTTTTCTTAGAATTCCTGGAGGAAATGTATCCAGAGAAGGCACAACTCTTTCCAAAAGATCCCTATGAAAAACACAAACAGCGATTACTGGTTGAAGTTTTGGGAAACAAGGTGTCTGCTTGTTATGAAACAGACTTTGGTTTCTCTGTAGCATTTCATTTTGAATATCTTTCTTCTGAAATAATTATTATTGGGACATTGTTTGTCATACCTGCCAACTCTCCCAAGTTTTTCATTAAATCTCCTGGTCTCTCGGAATGCCTTTTGGGTGATTTTCGGAGGTTATTCCTGGACATTGTCTTTAATGACATTCTCATAATGCAAAGATTTCTAGACATCTCCAGATTTTTGTACACTGGGGGTTGGCAGCTATGTTATCTATGCATGTTGGACATAAATTATACTTATCTTTTTTCTGTTTGTATGGTACAGTTCCCAAAGGTCCTTCCCGTAAATAGTGTTTTCGAGGAAGTAGCACAGGCTGATTTTCCAAACAGTGCCTATTAGTGAAGCCTAGATGCAACAAAATCCCCATGAAAAAAGGCCTTGTGAACTTGTGAACCAACAGGCTTGAGAATGCTTTTAATAAAATTTATTGTTCTCAACTTTCAGGTTCTGTTTCCTAAGTTGGTCGTCAGTTATTAATTATTATGATACATGTAATTCAAGCAAATTTGACATTCTCTTTTGCAGCTCAGTTCTGCAGTGTACAAAGCTCTACGTGGTGGAGATGAAGCCAAAGAAGAGCTAGACAAACATCTTGTGGCATTTGAAAATGAACTTAAAAATGTAAATCAGACATTTATTGGAGGTGAGCCATTTATCTTCAAACTGACGATCCAAATTCCATTATGTTCACAGCTTTCAATTCAGGCCACTTCATTCTCTTGTTCTTCAAAATAGATTGGCCCAGTGAAACACTAATAATACATTATGAGGCCATCCCAGAAAATACCTGGCATCAAAATTTCCTACCCAAAAAATACAAGACATAAATACCTCAAAATACTGTATCAGTTATTCTTTCAGAACTCACATGCTGCTGAAAAAAGGTTGAAGTGAATAGTTTTGTGATCCACTGATCCATACAAAAATTTCACTTGGAGGTGTGTAAATCCAAAATATATTCATATTTTTTTAAAATTTCTTGACCCCACAAAATAGAGAGGGCATAAATTTTCAACCTAAGAAAGTACGTCACCACCCTCCACCTCCCTCATCAATACTGTGGACCTTCCCACCATGACAAACCTTCTCCCTCTAATTTGTCCTATTGACTCTCATCATATTTCCCTCATATATGTCTTTCCTCATATTCAGAGGATGAACATAACAAGGCAGGGGTGGGGTGGGTGAATTGATAGAACTAACATTTGATGTGGTCAGTATGCTATAGTGTGTTCAAATCTTTTGATACCAAAAATTATTTTTTGAAGGAATTTGTAACTACATTGGTTATTAATACACCATCAACAACTACAACAATACTAATAATAACAATAATAATAGTAACTGTGATGAATATTATGGACTAGGACACGTGATTGACATTGTGATTTGATACTGAACACATGTAAAATATAAAAAAGAGAGAACATTAGTTCAATAAAACAGTGCAGATTACTACATGGTGTCAGAATAGCGGATCGTAAATCATGGAGCACATGAAGCCTATGGGCCCGCTAAAGTTGGAAGGAAACATAGCGGAGAATTGGAGAAAATGGAAACTACGCGAAAGCAAGTGGCGCCGATAAACAAGAAGAAGCGACGCAATGCGCCATCTTCTTCCACACGATCGGAGAAGAAGCACTCGAAGTGTACGACACATTCTCCTTCACAGAAGAGCAAAAAGACAAACTGGTTCCCATAATAGAAAAATTTGAAGCATACTGCTCGCCAAAGAAAAATACCACCTACGAGCGTTACATTTTTAACTCCTGTACACAGAATGGTAGAACCATCGACGCGTTCGTAACTGATCTTCGCAGCAAAGCAAAGACCTGTGAGTTCGGGGACCTGCAAGACAGTGTCATTAGAGACCGAATCGTTTGCGGGATAGACGACAACAACACAAGAGAGCGCCTACTCCGCAACAACGCACTCACCTTAGAAAAGGCGATCGACGCCGTCCGAGCTGCCGAAACAAGCAAGACTCAAACACAAGAACTCAACAATTCCGTTGAAGCAGCAGCACTAACAAACGACAGGAGACTAACCAACCCAAAATATCCAGTTAAGGGCACGAGAAGTGGTTACAGAAGATCCTCGCCCTGCATTCGTTGTGGCACAAATCATGATCTAGGGCAATGCCCGGCATTTGGACAAACATGCCTCAAATGTCAAGGAAAGAATCACTACGCGAAAATGTGTTTCTCCAAAAAACCCAAGGATCCAAACCCACAGAAACTCCACGATGTACAACAAACAGATCCAAATGAAGATTCTAGCCCGGATGATTTGTTCATAGGAGAAATTGATGCGCTAAACAAGCCGCCAGGAAATGAATTATTTGTTGCCCTCCAAGTCAACGGCGAGGTTATCCGTTTCAAGATTGACACTGGCGCACAATGTAACGTAATACCCGAGCACACATTCGCCAAATTCGCGATAAAGCCAGCACTCCGCAGAACCAACACGAAATTAACAGCTTACGGAGGAACCCGAGTGCCAATAAAAAGGAAAATGTCAGGTGACAACCAAGCATGGTTCGAAAGCAATCGATGCAGAATCCTACGTGGTAGAAATCAACGAAGCGAAACCGCTAATTGGGTTACAAACATGCCGTGATCTGGAACTAATTAGCATAAACAACATCGGCGAAGTTCAGGAAAATCAGCCAGATCTACTTGCAGAATACGATGATGTCTTCACAGGATTAGGCCTCGTCGAAGGCGAATACCACATCGAACTATCGACAGATGCCAAGCCAACGATTCACCCTCCGAGGAAAGTACCATTAAGCCTCATGCCAAAACTACAAGAAACACTCGAGAAGCTCACAAAGCAAGGAGTAGTAAGCAAACTGGATCGGGCCACCGACTGGGTGAATAGCTTAGTCATTGTAGAAAAAAAAGATGGATCACTTAGACTTTGTTTAGACCCGAAAGACCTAAACAAGGCAATCAAAAGAGAGTATTACAAGGCCCCAACAGCTGAAACCATATCAAGCAAACTCAGCGGAATGAAAGTCTTCACTGTCATCGACATGAGTAACTGCTACTGGCACAAGAAACTGGATGAAGAATCCTCCTATTTGTGCACGTTCAACACGCCATTCGGAAGGTATAAATTCAACCCGAATGCCATTTGGTGTCTGTTCAGCGTCTGATGTAGCACAGAAAATGGTTGATGACAACTTCTCTGACATCCCAGGCGTGTTAGCAGTACATGATGACATCATAGTCGCAGGCGCTGATGGAGAAGGACATGACACAGCACTTAAGCTGGTGCTAGATCGCGCCGGGGAACGCAACATCAAGTTCAATCGGACGAAAATCCAACTACGTATTGACAAAGTCAAGTACCTAGGAAGTATTGTAAGTGGTGAAGGATTCAGGCCAGACCCTGACAAGATCAAAGCCATCGTCGACATGCCGCAGCCACAAAACAAGCAAGACTTACAGCGCCTACTAGGAATGGTCAATCATCTATCGCAGTACATACCAAATATGTCAGAAATCACGGCTCCCCTGCGCTCGCTACTCAAAAAACAAGCACAGTGGTCATGGTATGACGAACACGACCGCTCACTAGCCAAGATCAAGGAAGCTCTGACAAGCAGCCCCGTTCTACGATTCTTTGATGTCAACAAACCAGCCGCCATACAAGCCGACGCCTCTCAGAACGGCATGGGGGGTTGCCTGCTTCAGGAAGGGCATCCTGTAATCTACGCATCAAGATCACTGACCAGTTCCGAAGAGAACTACGCACAGATAGAAAAAGAACTACTAGCCATAGCATTCACGTGCGAGAGATTCCATCAATTCGTGTACGGAAGGAAAGTGACAGTGCAAAGTGATCACAAGCCTCTTGAAGCAATCATGACAAAACCACTTTCACAAGCACCACCGAGGATTCAACGTCTCCTCATCAGACTACAGAAATATCAACCTACTGTCCAGTATGTACCTGGAAAGTACATGTTCATCGCCGACACTCTGTCGAGAGCTTACCTAACAGGAAGCAATGAACAACAAGATATCAGTGAAGATATAGAGGTCATGGTGCACAGTTTTGTAGCAAGAATGCCAGCTACCCCCGAAAAAATTGCTGAGCTCAAGGAGGAGACTGCAAAGGATGAATCCCTTCAAGCACTTCGGAAACAAATCATACATGGCTGGCCAGACCACAAGCAAGCTGTACATCCATGCATCGCCCCCTACTGGAACGTACGACACGAGCTGAGTGAAGCAGAAGGCCTGCTGTTCAATGAACAGAGAGTCATTATACCAAGAGCATCAAGGAAGAATATTCTCATGCTGATACACGAACGTCATCTAGGGGTGGAAAAATGCAAATCCCGAGCAAGAGCAACCGTTTACTGACCTGGAATGTCAAATGATATTCAAGATATGGTTTCAAAATGCAGCACATGTTCCACCTACAGGAACAAAAATCAGAAAGAACCCATGATAGCACATGAGATACCTGACCGACCATGGCAGAAGGTGGGTTCCGACCTTTTTGAACATAAAGGGAAGTCATACCTCCTCGTAGTAGATTACTACTCAAAGTATATCGAGACTAGCCTGCTGCAAGACAAGACAGCTGGAACAGTTATCATGCACATGAAGTCAATATTCGCGAGAGACGGAATTCCTGAAGAACTAGTGTCGGACAACATGCCGTACAACAGCCGAGAGTTCAAGGATTTTGCCAGCAGCTGGGGATTCAAGCTGACTACCTCAAGCCCAACATACGCTCAATCCAATGGGCTAAGTGAGCGAGCTGTACAAACCGTAAAGAGAATACTCAAGAAAGCTGATGATCCATACATCGGCATTTTGGAATACCGCAATACTCCAGTCACCGGGATGACATATTCTCCCTCCCAACTTCTCATGAGCCGCACAGCAAGGACAAAGATTCCAGCAACAAAGGAACTGTTGCAGCCCTGTGTGCCTACCGATGTCCGTCAACAATTAGAATCGCGTCAAAGGCAGCAAGCATTGTATTACAACAAAGAAGCAAAGCCCTTACAGCCCCTGAAGGCAAATGAAAATGTTCGCCTCCGTCAAGGAAGTACTTGGGTACCCGCAGTTGTATCCGAGTCAGCCAACACACCAAGATCCTATATTGTTACCACAACAAACGGGCAAGATTATCGGCGCAATCGACGTGACCTACTACAAACTGGTGAACCTCCGCACATCATCTCAGGACCATCCCAACCATTCGAGCCTGAGACGGAAGAAACCCCACCAGATCCGAGTGAAATATACCAAACCAGCCCTGACAACTCTCACGCAGAGCCCGCAGAACCGGAACCTGTTCAGCCAAGAGTCTCGACCCGGAAGAAGGTTCTTCCGTCTAAATTTAAGGACTTCGTCATGTCTTGAGTGAAACTGTAGATTCCCATTCTTCTCTTCGTTTGGAGAAGGGAGATGTGATGAATATTATGGACTAGGACACGTGATTGACATTGTGATTTGATACTCTACATGAACACGTAAAATATAAAAAAGAGAGAACATTAGTTCAATAAAACAGTGCAGTTTACTACAGTAACAATAACAACAACAATAACACTAACATAAACAATAACAAGTGACGAGTAAATTTTCCAGTTTAAGCAACTGGAAAGAAGAAGCCTGAAAAAAAAAAATCAGGGCTTCAACGGGGTTCGAACCCATGACCTCCGCGATACCGGTGCGATGCTCTACCAACTGAGCTATGAAGCCACACATTGGGAGCAAGGTCAATTTATTGAGTTCATATCTCCC